>JAOEHX010054622.1:0-11637 GCA_025448015.1 Bolborhynchus lineola
GCAAATGAAGCTTGGGACACATAAAGAGCAAAGTCCATCATGACAGTCCTGTAGGAACAAGGAAGTTTATCTTTTCAAACATGGAAAAATGAAAATATTATGTTATAAAAAAATGCACTTCTGAAAGCTTGATGAACTTAACCACTGATGAAGAAGTCTAATCCGCTTGTGTAGTGTATGTGCTATTTTATTTTGAAGTCTAAAGAATTTAGGCTTTCACAAGTGAGGTTTCCATGTCAGTGGTTTGAGAATGCAGGTACACTGTGGAAAGAATGTCAGTGGAGAGCAGGAGTCATTTTCTCAAACAAAACCTGACAGTTTCTTCGTGACTCCCATTTTTCTGTGGACTTCAGGCTGAGCAGCTCTAGTTAGGAATTCTGACCTGCAGTAAACTATGGCATATGCAAGCACTAGAAAACAGATCATTCTCACGGAAGTAAAAGATGAAGTACCAGGTCCTTATCATGTATAAACTAGCAGAGCTCCTTGGAGAATCAGTTAAGCTAGCCTTGCTTTATGCCAGCCTACGTATTCTTGGGTTATGGCTAAGAAGTGTTCTTCGACATTGCATATAAAAGTGATTTTCAAGGTGAATGGGGAAGTTACTGTATATTATACACTGAATCTACTTAGATCAGTCCTTAGAGACTCTAGTTTTCTCTTTTGAAGGCTTATCAGTAATGGTGAATGTCACTTGAGTAACACCTTTTAATTTGCTCTCAGGGCATGATGCTGTTGTATGCCATGATTCGAGATATACCAGACTCCTCTAAATCCAGGCTTTAAAATATTATAAATCTAATTCTAAATTATTTATTGTGTTGATATACACAGTGTTGGTGAGTGTAATATTTTGTCTTTATAGATTTGGATTTTTAATATATAAAGGCAAACAAAAACCTGACAATCATAGAGTAATAGTAATAATGTCAAAATTCTGGAGCATTTCATGTTGTTACAGGACTTAGAAAAGTATCAACAAAAGAAGAACAAGAAGAAAAACCTACAGGAAATTAAGAGGAGATACTATGGAATATGATACATTAAATAAAATGATACTATGCAAGGTAAAGGATTGGTACTGTATTGCAGTGGTATCACCCTGTAACTATTGTTAGCAGGTTTTCTTGCTTGTCAGCAGAGTTCCTCCTGTTGATTTTGAACATTTTGAATGAAATTTATTTTATTCAGACATCTCTCATTCCAGTGTAGTTTTGTGACTTGCATAAAACGAGATTATTTTTGCATTGTATTGTGTTTTGCTCCAGTACTACATGTTCAAGGGATGTCTGCAATTTTGAGGATCATCTTTTTCCTGCAGAATGGCGATCAACCTTTGATATCTGTCCATTTTCATAAGAGGTTTTTGTGCATTGCCATTGTTCGTTATAAATACCAATGAATGTAGATACTCCCATGACTCACTGGAGATAAATGTCTAATCTAGAAGTGTCCTTGGAATATTATGGTATTGCAGGCTTCATAAATATATAGATCAGATAGATGTTGCAACATTTCCTTGTGGAGGTCTTCTGCAAGATAATTATTTGTATGTGGTAAATGCGGAAATGGAGAATGATAAGGAGTGTTTTAATGTAATTTTCACTATACCACTTAAACTTCCTAAAAAATAACATTAGAAGCAGCTATCAAAAGTATGTATTAGTCATTCACTGAAAATGGTTTTCCATTTAATCCTGGAAAAAGATCTGGTATATCAAACTGATAAATGTATGGATAATTCAGGGTGAAGGCGTATCAATGCCTCAAAAAGAGCAAACACTTTGTTCTTCACAAATGTATTTATGAACCTGAAAAATAATCTTTGTGTGGGAGAGATGACATAAAGTTGTAAGAAAAATTCCCTTAAATGTTATTAAGTAGTTTTGGGGGCTCAAGTCTAACAAATGCTGTTATGAGCTCATTCCTTCATCCATGCATTAGTGAGTTTTATTTATATACAATATCTAAGACTCTGTATCCATGTCCCCTTGAATTTGAACACTTGGCATGAATTTTGTCTGAGTGCTGCATAAAGATTGTATAATTTAATGTTATAAATACATTAGTAAACATGACCCATGTCCTTTTTGTGGATGAGCTTTACTGGAGAAAGGGCTCTACATGCAAATAGAAAACATCCTGATTTTTTATTTAGTAAAGTTTTTGAGTTTGAGATTTAAAAAAATTACAGCTTCAACCCTGTTTTTTTCATTCACATGCTTAGATGTGTGTGTATAAATATATGTATGTATATACACACACATTTCTTATACTTGCGTATAATGTGTGTGTGTCTACACAACATGAGCATCCTTTCCATTTTACAATAGAAAATCTGATAATTCAGAGCTGGGATATAGTAGAATTCCATGGCAGCTCCTGTTGCCTTAGTTACAGGGGGGCTAAGTCTATTCTGAACTATTCGTTCAGTGTACAGTACTTAAAAAAAGGTAAGAATATTTTCCTAACAGTTTTGCTCACACATTGTTACGGTGCATTAGAGCACACTGTAGCTAATAATTCATTTCCAATTCTGTAATGCTAAGCTGATGAATGATTTACTATCTGCAGCAGCAAAAGCTGCATAATTTAAGACCCGTGTTAAGTAAGGATGGCTTCCTGCTCGTTGCAGTAGGTACCGATACATAAAACAACTCTAAGGTCATGCTGATTCTTTTTTCTGTGCTCAGGAAATACCTTTTAGAAGTGTGAATATAAATAGGAGGGAGTAAAGGATGCGGGGGTCAAGCATTCCCTCCTGAATGTGCCTGATGCTGCGTAGTTCAGCAGCCAAGGATAGGAAAGGGAAGTCCTCCAGCAGCCCCAAGACACAGAGTACTGCAGGAGAGAGAAGGCAGAGAGAGGAGGGCTAGTACAGTGAATTAATGGGCCCTGAAGTGTATTAGCAAGACATCTTCCTGTAAGGAAATTGGAATATGTCGTTTCTATTGAGTTTTACTACTGATGCCACATCCTATCTGGAGTGTCCTGAAATCTGCAGCATTGTGAAAGCAGCGTCAATCTTTTATTCTTTGGTTGGTTTGCTACTGTATTTGTGACTTAGTGATAGCCTTGTGCTGGGAGGTTGTACTCCTTTTTCAGAAATGCATTGTATAACAGATTTTCATCATTTATTCTACTAACATGTTGTGAAAACAAATTTCATCATAAACATTCCTGTGTGAAATTCATTCTGATTACAGGCAGCATCCATTCTTCACAATCTAGCAAGATTTATCTGGCTAGAGTGAGCAGAGTGAGCATAAACAGCATTTATTGAACTGTAGAAATAATATTTCAGTCTTATTTTAGTCTCTCTCTTTTAGTATCTTAGCCTATTCAACACTTTGGTCTTAACTGTACAATGATGTAAAGAAAGATAGTATGAGTAGTTACTTGAAGGTAGTTTATTGGGCAACTTGCCTTTGTAGTAGCACATACAGATGCAAACAGTATGGTATGCAGTAAATAAGGTACTGTAATCCTCATTCTAAAATGCTGATCAGAAAATATCTAATGAAGGTGTTACCATTACTTAGGCTTACTAGTTAGCCCCAGTATGAAATGGAGAAACAGAGGGTCGTTACTGCAGTATCATAGAATCTCAGAACACCAGGTTAAAAGGGACCTCAGGGATCATCTGGTCCAATCTTTCCATGCTTTCAAAGCATGGCTTAGTTTTAGATGTTCAGCATCCTGTGCAGCCAGATCTTCAAAGTGTCCAACACTGCGGAGTCCACCACTTCCCAGTGTTGGAAGAATCTTGGAACAGCAGTGGAAACCTGAAGCTTTTTGTTTCTTACGTAAGTCCTCAGTATCACTGTAGTACCACAATAGTTTCCCTAAATGAAGTGACTAAGAGTTGTTAGCACAAGTGCTGGAAAGGAGATGCCTGATGGGATTCTAACCAATGTCCTCTGAAAAGCCTAGTTTGTGGCCTCCATCACTTGTATTACAATGTGATCTATGACCACATAGATCATAAGGCAACATTGATGTGGTCTTATGATCTGTACCACATGCTTGATGCTCAGATATCACTAACTTGCAGTTTTCAATGCTGCTGAAGTGTTGGAGGGTTCTGGTAATGCTTTTTTGATACTATTTTGTGGTCTAAGGTCTTAATCTCCTGGTATTTTCCTCCAGTAGCACCAGCACTCTGGTGAGTTTTGCTACTGTCAGGAGGCTCTGTAAAGTGTCTGCAGCTACCAGAAACTCCCATGTGTTTTTTTCACTCTCCACCAGTGGATCATAGTCCCTTCAGAGTAAACATCTTTATGAACAAGTGCTCTGACTGTATTTGATTTTTGGATCGTGTGAATGTCCAGAGGAACAGCATAGGCAATAGCAAAACTGTCTTCATTCTAGCATTTATGTAATCTTATGACCATTTATGTGATATACCTATGTTTGTGTTCTGTTTGAAACCAATAGATGTACTTTCTAACCCAGTAATGGATGATGCTGTAGGTGACCTAAAGAAGAAGATCAACCCTGTTGATACACTTGATGGAAATCCTGATTTCCAATTCCAATCAGTGATGAATTAATGAGTTGATAAGTGTTTTAATGCCTTCCTCTTTCTCCTGCCCTCCTTAAATATATTTAGGAAACTGATGTTTCTATAAAGTCAGATTCATTACCGAGAAAGGACTAAGACATAAAAAGACACTTGAGATAAGAGGCAAATGACTGCTATACTAATGCTTCTTTCTCCTACCACCCATTGATGACTTGATGCAGGATAAAATTAAATTATGGTTGATTTCTTATTCCTGATTAGGTTCAGTTCTTCTCTTAGATTAGAGAGGTCGAATTAATTAGATTATATGTTTAGTAAAAGTAGAAGGGCGTCCTCTTAAATCCCAACTATACTATGGCAGGATTCTTACATTGGAAACATCTGCTGGAATTCACAGGAGGTATTTTGAGGTTATGAAGAATTATTTCTTTTTGTGCAGTAGTTTGAGATAAAACCAGTTCATTTGCTCCTTGAAAATGCTGTGTCTGAGTCACTTACTCGGAGGGTGATGAGACACTGGAATAGGTTACTCAGAGAAGCTGTGGCTGCCCCATCCCTGGCAGTGCTCAAGACGGAGCTTGGAGCAGCCTGGTCCAGTGGAAGGTGTCCTTGGTTATGGCAGGGGAGTTGTAGCTAAATGATCTTCAGGATCTCTTCCAACCCAACCCAGACTGTGATTCTAAGATTTTCAGGTTTTTAAAAAGGGCAGAAAAAAAGTGTTACAGTAATTTTGCTACTAAAAATTATTTAAGAGTGTTTCTGAAGGGTAATCAAAAAGGTACCGTGAGTTGTGTAGCAAAAGTAGTAAGAGTTTGTGTGGCTGTTTGGTGGGTTTTGGGTTTTTTTCCTTTGTTTTATTTTCCCTTGGTTTAAACCAGTATTTTTATCAAGCATGAGACTAAATTCTGTAGGCTTCTGCTAACCAATAAAAGTGGTACTTCTGTCTGTTGTACTACCTGCCAGTTCTGTGCTTTACTTGGTCAATTTCAGTTGAATTACAGAGCGGTATGTGGCTAACTTTTAGTAAGATGCCTAAGTAAAGATCCCAAAACGTAATTTCCTCTAAAGAATGCTTACATGTAACTTGCCTGTGTTCTGAAATCCTTTGGCTTAAAAGGGGTGAAAAAGCTGCCCCAACCCCCTTAGTGGACTTCTCTTAATTCTACTTTCTTTTAAATTCCTGACTGATCCTATTTTTTCCTATTTCTTTCCTTCTATTTACTACTACCAAAATCAAAAGTAACCTCAGTTTGTGAGTAGTGGGTCAGAAGAGAGAGTTTGTTCTGCAGCTCCTGCTTGCAGTGGCAGGGAGTTGGGTTGTGTTTCTGCTGAGAGAAACAAAGTAAGGGTCCTTTCCCTTAGTGGTAGAGTTAGGCTCTGGAGTCTGGTAAATGAAATCTACTTGCAGAGCCCTAGCTCTGTGCTGTAGAAGGACTATATCCTGGGTGGCAGAATTGCTTCTAACAGAGCAGGAGTAAGGCAGTGTTTCTGAGGGCAACTTCATGGTGTTGTCCTTCTCCCTGGAGCAGGTAGCCTGATACAATCATCTTACACTAGTCCTTCTGAGAAATGTGGAGACCACCATTATGGTCTAACCTTTTTCTCTGGCATTAGTTGGAAAGCAAATTTCCTAAGATTTTTTTTCCATACGTTTGGTACGTATGACCTCTAATCCACGTGAAAGTTTGTTTATTTTCCTTATTTGCAGAAAACCAGACCAGAATAGTTATTTTCAAGTGAGAAAAGAGATAAATGAAAGGAACTGGTGTCATTTAGACAGTCTTTCAGATGGAAAAACCCAATATGTCATGGAAAAATAGAATGGTTTGAGTTGGAAGAGACCTTAAAGATCATCTAGTTCCAACCCACTTGCCATGTTCAGCTTCACTCAGGAGTGCAGCCTTGGAAATGCCAGTTTGAGACATGGTTTTAAAAGGAGAAAATATACTTACATTCTTTTTAGACTGGAAGCTCTTTCTGTGGATACTTCTTTCGCCATTTTTGCATGTCACTGAGGGAACGCTAAATATGAATTATCACTGGGGGTTCATCACTGGGAAGAGAAAAACCTCACATCTAAGTGTTGTGGGTTTAATTCTGAAGGGAGGAAGATTGCTGGGAAATTGTTTTACCTCTAATAAAAAACAGCACTAAAAGTCATTGATGCTGACTGTATACATTTAACCGCAATCTATCTTTGCAGTTGCAGAGTCAGCATGGAAGAAAGCAGCAAAGCTTTTCTTTTCCCAGTGATGATGATATGTGGTAAAAGGGGTATTATGTATAGTTAAAATTCATACAGTAGATTCTGTTTGTTTATCTTACTCCAAAACTATGTTGAAAGAATATAAATAGGCTTTGTAAAGCTTTATTGTAAACACAAAATATCAGGAATTCAGAGCTCTGTGCTTCAGTAATACTTCAAGGTATTGTATTTGTATTAAGCCCTGGCTTGTAGTGGACAGGTTTTTTTAACAATTGCATTTAGAAGTGCCAGTTTTGGTTTCCTGGGAGAACTACAGACATGTACTTAAGTAACTCAGAGTGACAGGAGTAGGCAAAGGTGGCAGAGACAGGCTGTAATAAGAAGAGTAAGAAAGATAAAAAATTACAGCTTAAGGATGTTGAAGCTCCACTGAGAACAGCTCTTCTGTTTCAAACCATGTCTTCTTGCCAGCAAAACGTTACTTTAATGTGCCGTTTGGCACGTTTAGTTGCAGCCTGCTGGTTGGACTCTAAGCCTCTGTTCTAGTTTAGGTGTGGAACAGAAGAGTTCTCTGAAAGCAGCGATCAGTTGTAAGGCAGCAGCACTGACATCCCTTGTGGGGCTTTGGGTGCCTTTATTAGAAAGGTGACAGACAGGTGGCAGTGCATCTGGTTCGGTTTGACGGAGGGGATCAAAAGAGCAGTCGGATGGTCTAGTCCTCCTCTGGGGAGCTTCCTGAAAGCTGGCGCCACTCCCCCAAGAAAGCAGTGCCGAGAAGGGTTCTCCATCTAATGTCCATGTTGACAGAAAACAATATGCCAGAAAGTGGAGCAGAAGGAGGAAAGCAGAGACAGTCTGAGTGAAAGGCAGAGAGTGCCAATACTCCACATAGGCTGTTTTTTTACATATGCTTTACTAACCTTTCTCATTTCTGTCCTTTGAAAAATAAGGGTCTTACAGAGTGAAAGATGGATTGCATATGGATGAATACAGTGCTTTATAAATACTCACTACAGCTCTATACAAATCAGTGTAGTTATCATTGGGGAAAACCCATTAAATATTTTGACGTGAAAGTAGAGATTGTCAGCCACTTACTGTGCAGAGTTTTGCAGTCTTTCCAAATGAGGCAATTTGGATTAGTTTTCCATTATTTTTGGCCAGCTTTGTTGGTACTGAACTGGTCTATCAGAAGCATCACAAGTAATTTTGTCAAAGTGAATTCTTTGGGAGAAATAAGATGGTACACTTTATATGGGAGAAGGCTGATCTATGATAGAGCTTCCTTTTTCTTCACTGCAGTGAGATATGATGTCTTTGAGTGCTGGAAGGGTTTTGTGATTAGCCTGAAACTTACATGTTTAAAGGACATCAAGGAACTCCAGGAATATCAGGAATATGCGCTTGATCGCTGCAGTGACTTTTGGTAATTAGAGGCGTGGAAAAATACTGCTCCTAAAAAGTGTATAAAAAGAGTTGAGACATTCCCTTCTTTTCCCAAAGATAAGAAAAGGGAATGCCAAAAGCATATAAATTTATGTGTTTAGTGACTATCGTTATATAATCTAAACTCCTAAACGCAGCGTGAAAGTAGGAGTTAGGGCAAATACTGATGTGGTCAGATTAGAATCAAGTCCTTGTCCAATGGAGGCTGGAACATCAGCCTTTACTTTAAGCTTTTCTCCCAAGGAGGGTTGGATAAGTTACTGGTTGATAAGAAACTGTTCTAAAAAGAAGGTTTCTCCTGGTAAATAAATTGTACTTCATCAAAAATGCCACAATATTTGAGAGCAGTGCAGTTTCAGTATTTAATTTAAAAAGAACTTGGCATTGTGTTAATCTTAGAGATTCATTGCTGAAATCATTTCCAGTCTCTTTATTTAAATGCTTTGCTTCAAACTACTGTACTTCTACATCCTGCAAGGCAGAGAATAAAGTTTTCCGTGAGCAAAGTGGCGTGGTGAAAATAAGGGCAGACAGAAAGATTTGTGCTTTTTTTCTAAGTACATCTTGACCACTGAAGTATGTGCTTTTTCTTCTGTTACAGTTTCTGGTTTGCAGACGTGGGACTGGATTCACTGAAACACTCAAAGATTTCTGAGGATAAAAAATGTTGGGAAAACACAAAATGTGGTAGCAAAGAGCTTAATGAAAAAGTTTCAACAAAGAGATCTCTATGATGTGCAAGGAAGTTTCTCCCTCTTCCCTTTGTTTTCTAGGACATAACTTATCTTCTGATACGGTTTCATTACAGTGAATGTTTGCCATATTTTCCTGGTTGGCATATTCACTTCTGTTTGTTGATTTTGTCCCCTTGGAGAGCACGTCACTGTGTTGTATTTAATAACTAAAATTAATAGCTTGTGCATATAGCTTTAAAATGTCATACTTGGAGTCTGCTGAGTTTTTTCCTTTGTTCCCTGACGTTTCCTTTGTTAGAGAGTGAGTCACAAGCTGTCTCATCCTATTAATAGCTTATTAATTTTTAATTTCAAATCTACTTTTGTAAATGTACTGTATTTAGTAAATCATTAGCGGTGCTCTGCTTCTCTATCTCGTCATGCATTTCAGGATAGTTATAGCAGTTTAATTCATTTGACTACATACAAATAGTATGGATTAACAGTCAGCTTGCTAATAAAATCTGCTGTTTATTGGAGGGTGACAGTTTTTCACTTAAATAAGACGTGGCTCTGGATAACTGTTCCTGGCAAAGAGGCTTCTGCATAGTGTTTTGTCATTCAGTTTTCAAACCTTAGATCCTAGTGGTGTGTATTAAAAATAAGTAATCGGTAACAACATTGATAGTATGAACTCTGACAATATTAAGTCTTTTTTCATCAACACTTTGCAAGTAATTTTAAATATTCACATAGTTAATGGCAATACAGTACTAACATCTACCAGGTACCAAATAGAGAAGCTGTCAGGGATGCTGTGAGGAAGAAGTGAGGAGCGCTTTATATAGCAATTCTCAGTTGAACATGTTGGTAGGGTTTAATCCCTTTTCTTGGCTTATCATACTTTGAAAGGTGTTTCAGGGACGGTTAAGTTGATCTTGACACATTGTGATAAGGAATGCTGAAGCAAATGGAGGAAGACGAACCTCAAACCCAGAAAGTAATGAAAAAATCTGCTTTATAAGTAAGTAGTTTCTGTGAGTTTCATATGTATTTAAAAGAATAGCATTAAGTCCAGAAATATACTCCTGGGATTCTCATTACTTAAGAAATTTCATTATGTTCATTCAGGTTGCCTCTGACTAGTTCCTGCCTCTTCAGTAGTCTGTTTTGCTCCCCTTCCTGCTCCCTAGTATGGATCTTAAAACCTGCCTTGTAACAATTTAAATTCTCTGAGAGAAACATGTCTGTTGTTCTTATGTGGAGTTGATGTTAGACGCAAAATGGATTTTGTATTTCCAGTATCTCCCTACTTTTGTTTTTATCTTTAGCAAAAGTAATGGCATATTACAAAATGCAGGGCGTCTACACCATTGTGTTGACTAATTGGAAATGGTAATGCTTTAAAAACCCCAAACAATCAAAACCAAACAGAAAACCACAAAAACCTCCCACAGAGCAAGTGTTTAATGCCCATAAGATAGCTGATTGTAGGAAGCTGAATATTCCACTGTCAATCCATTAATGATAGAAGAGTTTAGCCATATCTGAACCATCACTGTGGATTAATAATGGGAACATTATGAATTCTAGGCAAGGAGAAATGGCCACCTTAGCTGTGGCTTTTATGCCTGTTAGGTTAGGTGTAGTGATGCTTAACAGGAAATGACATTTTCAGATTGGAAATTTGAAGTGAGTAAACTGATACTTGCGACATCAAATGTATTTCCGAGCTTGTTTTGTTCTATGATTAAGAAAAATGAAATCTCAGTTTTGTTGGAGCTTCTTTTCATGGGAATGTTGTTTTACTTGAAAGGCCTAAGGCACACTGCATTTTAGGCTTTACCCTAATGCTGAATCACCCTTTCAGTCTGGTTCTGATCCCGACATGTCAGAGAGGCTCCCGTTAATTTCAGCAGGAATTGAGCTAGCCTTTACCTGATCAGCATGTATTTGCATGTGTGCTTGAATTCATCCACTAAATATCCTCTGGCTGCAGTTGGAACTGCAGTGCTGATGTTTCATTGACCACATTGCTGTTGGATAATGTTAAATTAGAATTAGTTATAGAATCGTAGAATAGTTGCATTTTACTGTGTGCCCCACGAAATACAACTGTGTGCCTTAACACAGAAAAGGTTCCTCAGTCTGTAGATTGTAGTACAGTTGTGAAAGCCCATGTTATATTTGGATCTCTTTGGTTGTTGCTCATTAAATGGGGACAATAGCCAGAATTGTACCTTTTAGCATTAAGGAGTCATGTAGTTTTCAGGAATTGTTTTTCTGATGTCATATGCTTACATCACTTGTAGCATTGCTTGGCCTTATGAAGCCTTTTGACACCCTCTGTGGCAGTGTGTGTTTTATCATGCTTTCTCCATTGAATGATGCCAGTAGCCTGTAGGTAGCAGAAGATACTGAGATACTGCCCTGATGGCTTAAAAGACTTTCCAGTGGTCTTGCCTGATAAAAAAACAAAGACCAAAAAATCCACCAACAAATAAACAAAGAAAACAACGAACTGACAAAAAACCACTGCATGTTTTGTAGTGTGTTCGTAGCTGGGTACTGGTTAACCTGTGGTGCACGCAGCATACTTTGTCAGCATTTGTAAGCTTTTCCAAGTGTGTTAGAGCATAAAACGCAGGTGCTGGCCAGGAGACCCCCTGCATTCTCTGTGCACACAAGAGAGCATTGAGACTATTTGGAGAGTGACATGAGTGAATTACAGATTCTGGTTAGCTCTGAAAGGCCGGTGGCATGATGATAACGAGAACAATTTAATT
>JAOEHX010054622.1:15087-37881 GCA_025448015.1 Bolborhynchus lineola
AGTAACTGAGGTATAACACAAACCACTGCTGCTACCACCAATAATAATAATGACAAGGGAAATACAAGGGAAGAGAACACAACCGCTCACCACATATACTCACTCTGACCAAGCAGCGAACCCCCACCCTTCCAGGTCTCTCCCCTCCGTTTTTACATCCTGGGCTTGACGTGCTGTGGTATGGAATACCTCTTTGGTCAGTCTGGATCAGGTGTCCTGTCTCTGCTTCCTCCCGGCTTCCTCTCCTCCCTGGCACAGCATGAGGCTCAAAAAGTCCTTGGTCAGATCAAACATTTCAGCAGTAACAGAAACATTGGTGTTATCAGCGCTGTTCGCAGGCCGAAAGTCAAAAACACAGAGCTGCACCAGCTACCGAGAAGGAGAAAAGTGACTGCTCCTGCTGAACCCAGGACATTTTCCTACTGTCGTGGCTGTCTCTGTGAGCCCTTGTCTAGAGGGTAGAAACAGGAGGAATTCTTGTGCTTGGTGCAACATTAATTATTAACACTTGGTATTTGGAGGATGCAGAGACAGACAGATGGCTGCTCTGGGACAGGCTGGATTTTTAATTCGGAACTGTGGTGGGGATCACGCTGCAATAAGCTCCCTTTGAGGCATTTGGAAGGGTTTAGGGATGTGGTGGGAATGTTACAGAAGAATCTGGTTCTGCCGTTGTAGGGAAAGCAGATACTGAGAGACAACATATTCTGGATGATGACAGAAAAAAAGGAGCAACAGATGGGCCTAATAGTATGCTAGATTAAAACCCCTAAGCTTCACAATTAAACCAAAGAACTCTCCTCAAAACCCTGAGCCAAACCACAACAAAAATCCCAGAAATCCCCTTTCCCCCAGTCCTGGACTGTGGATGGTCAGGGAGAGATATTTGTTTGAAGCCCAGAATGCACCTGTGCATAGTGAGGGCACCAAAATAACCATAGATATCAATGTTTTTTATGTTTTCTTTAAGTGGTTCTGTGTTTTTCTGCAGTTGAGGGGAAAGATTGATTCTTTCTGAAACATGGAAAAAATCTGTCTCTCTCACCATCCCTATAATGTCATAGGAAAACCAAAGATGAGTCTTGAGTGTTTACTAAGATGAATCTGGGGGACAGTGGGGACGGGGGAAAGTATGCTTTGTCCATAATGCTCTGAGCTTCTTTTTCCATAATATTCTGAGCTTCCAGTAAGTAAAATTCCAGTCTGAATTTTACTCTGGATTAGTAGTTGTAGGTAGCCGTATGTCAATGAAAAGCTCAAATTCCAAATTATCTTCCAAAGAGTAAGCCAAAAACATTCCAGTGAAAATCACTGTCATGTTATTGCACCTTTTTTTTACTGTACTGTATCTATATTTTTCTTTTGATAAACTGTTTTAAAACTGCATATTTAGCCATAAAAAGTTGGAAGTTACCTCTGCTGTAAGGTGTTTTGATTTTGTCATTGTTTTTAATAAGGAATATCTCTGATGGGGATTATTCCTCTTTGTTGTTACACATTGAGAAATAGGGAAAATTCCAAATCAAACCAAAGTAATGTCAGATTTTGGAGCAATTCAAGATGATACTAGGATGCAGTATGCTATGATGTCTTTGTTCTTGTTTCCTTTTGTCAAACGGCATTAGCAAGTCCTTACTCAATGTGTGTTCTTGGATTTCAGTACACCAAGGTCATCTTAAAAACATGGGTACACAAAACAAAACATCTTAAAAAATAAGAAAAGAATTCCCCTACGTAAATAAGTGTAGGAAATTTAGGTCTCCGGATGAGATTGTCTTTACTTCTGTTTATATATTTGGTGGTATGTGTGCTAGGATTTCTTGGCTGTATTTATAAACACTGATTTCAATCTTCTTCCGTTTCCTGGTGCTGTAGCACCTACGCCCTGGGGTGGATTTATATAGAATTGTGCGACGTTCCTGAATGCGCTCACCCTCAGCCAGAATTAGCCTAGTCTTTATTAAAACCTTTTGTTCATTTACGTCTGTAACATGACTTGATATTGGAAATCAATGTTAAAATCGAAAGAGAAAATATGAATTTATTGCATTTGGCTTACTTTAGACTTTTTTCCTTGGTAGTGTGGTGAAGGAATGAGGACAATATGTGTATTCTTAAAAATCAAATACTCAGAAAGTAAAGATTTAAATAGTTACTTCAGGTTTATTTAAATCTAGTGATTGCGTCTGCTGCTGTTTTTATCTGCTGCAGGAGTCTTACTTCAAATGGCTTTTTTCTCAGCACACAAACTGGGGACGGGGACTGGGCTGCTGAGGACAAGTGCCTGTTGGTAGATGGGTGAGAGGATTATGAAAACCCACACAGTTTGCTGCAGGTTCCTTCAAACCTTATGGCAGAGGGTGAAGGCCTTCAGAATCCTTTATGCTTGAATCCCAGAGGCTTTTTTTTTTGTGTGTGAATGATGTATTAGAGGCAATGATGACAATGTGAAAATGCACAATGAGAGTCCGTTTAGCAATGGCCCATTTCTCTGCAGGATGAAGATGAATGAAAATTGTACAGCCTGGAGAAATCCAGTAATACATTTCTATTTTTATCTCAACTTATTAAAAACTCATGTATATATAATAGTGAAAGAATTAATTCATAATGGGTCTCATCTTTATATAGCTCAGTTCATATTGTGGTCTTTTCATTAATTGTTCATTTAGCTGCTGAAGGATTTCTGCTTCATTTACTGCAGAAACCAAGGAAAGCGGCAATTGCAGTAATAATCCCACAAGAAAAAAAAAGCAGCATGTGATCACTGAACTAAATAATTAATTGTAATGTGTACTCACAAGGCGAGGAAGCATGAGTGGTGATAGTTTTGGTACCTCTTGCTCCCGAGTGGTCTGCGTTCTAGCTCAAACAAGTTTCTCATATAGAGAATTCCTACCAGACACAGACAAACGTGTATTGGGATACACTCGCAGGTGATGTGAGTGACCATGGGAGTATCATTTTTGTCATAGTGGAGTTCCTTAGGGCTCTTAACTGTTTTTCTCTTCACTTAAGTGTGATTATGGATCATAAACTATAAATCAAAGAACTGTTTTATTGGGAAAGCTTTTACTATGTTTCCCTTTCCCCTTCTAGTTCTCTCTTTGAAATGGTATGTGTCTCTGTGCTTTAAGCCTGTTCCCTGCAGTAGACTGTGTCACCCCAGAGTTGTACTTCTGACCTTTGACAGCTTCAACAGTTGCTCTGCAGCTGTTTACCATTAAGCAGATAGGGACTTTGTATGACATAGAGTACGTCTCTGTCCTGCCAGTGGTTTTGCTACATCATAATAAATGCAGGCATCATCTGTTAATAACCTTTTGATATAAAGTAATTCATCTGGTTCACACAGCTGTGGAAGAGCATTTGACCAGAAGAGAGTAACTAGATACCAATCTGACTTCTTCTTATGAACATGAAGAAGTACTCTGTTTCTTGGGTTATCAGGCTAAAGTATTTGCTTAAAATTATTAAGCAGTGTTTTGACAAAAAAGTAAAGCAGTTGTCAGATAAGAATTCTGTTGTAATGTTCAAGCATGAAATTCTGAGCTAGAATACATTTCTGGGGGCAATCTGAAGTGGAATGTAAAATTGCAGTTTGCATTTCTTTAAAGCAAGTAGTTAGATTGGGAAACGATTGCTTGTTGTTATTTTCTGGTTTGTGAAAGACAGCCAACAGAGCTGGTTTGTTTTAGAGCCAGAATGTGTCGAGTATGACAAGTGATATATCCTGTAAGTGTGAAGGGCAGTATCATCAACACCTTGATATACTTTCTACTTAGATTTATTGAAGGTGAAGATCAGCATCTGTGTATAATACTGACAAAAACTGCAAACAGAATTCAGACAAGGAGCTGCTCTTTTTTTTCCTTATTCTGGGCTCTTTTGTGCAAGTTACAAGGAAGCAGCTTAAGAGTGTGTAAGTTTGGTGTAGAAAGAAGTCTTGAGGGCTTTCTGTCTCTGTAACTTCTGTAAAGGTTACATTAATAACTATTTGATTATCTGCAATTTTTGTTAATTCCTATAGTGAACATAATCAGCACTGCACTTTAACAGAGTGGTAGTGTGGTAATGCTGTAAGCTTTGCTCAAAAATGTGTACATAGGTATGGGGCTTAAGTTTTACCATTTAGCTCCAAGTTCTTGTGTGGTTTGAAGCGCTGTGAAGACAGGGAACTGAAGAAAAGCTGAATAACTCCTACAGAATCTAGGAATATTGTTATGCAAAATACAATGACATCAAAATATTTTTGCTAATGCTCTTCCTTAAGGACATACCTTGCACAGTCAGCAAGCAAACAGCATTGCCTTTGAGCGGGCCCAACTAACAAGTCTTCTACTACTTCTGCTGCTTTCAGGGATGTCTTTCGTAAAGGATCGCTTAGTATATTCTCAGGCAAAACAGCTCTATTGAGCTCTAGGCAAGCCAAAATGTTCTGATTTTTTACTTCAGCCAAAGAGTCTTCTCAAATCTTTATGGAAATGCACTTTCTTTGGGAACGTTATAACTGGTAAAATGTTCCTAATTGAAATACCAGAGGGGTAAAATGGGCAGGAGGATGGAAATTTGAATGTGCACTGACGGGCAGTTAAGTTCACTCCAGCAAAATTGTTTTTAGAAACAATTGTTTCCTGTTTTCCTGATCTACTGATTGTATCTATAGTTTATTTATAAGACTTAGGTACACAAGACTTTGAGTTGGTTTTGGTTTTAATTTACTTTGTTCTTTGAGGAGGTCAACTGGGCCTTTTTTAGGCATCTTTCCCTCCCCTAATTCTCAGTCAGTTTTGCCAAGCTAGAGCTTGTAAAAAATGGGGAATCAGGAAAATTCTTACCTTTTTTAAATCCTATTTTTAGTCTACTTGTATATTTCAGCTATGGAATTCTTGAA
The DNA here is from genome assembly GCA_025448015.1 of Bolborhynchus lineola. Classification (NCBI taxonomy): domain Eukaryota; kingdom Metazoa; phylum Chordata; class Aves; order Psittaciformes; family Psittacidae; genus Bolborhynchus; species Bolborhynchus lineola. The sequence continues at coordinate 19,982 of JAOEHX010054622.1, forward strand.
TTTGAATTCAATGAATGTATGTTTTACACCAAGAAATGCCACTTTTCAAGTTGATAATATCCCTTTTGTAACAAATGAATAAATATGTTGAATTGAAAGGTGTGTTATTTTGGGAGGAACAGAGCACTCCTGTGTTTCCTGCTAACACAGAATCACTCAGCATGAGAGATATATCTGTTCTGTGGTGGTTTGATACCATTTTAGTGAGTGAAATCAAATTTACATTGTAGAAAACAGAGCTTGATAATGGGAATGATTGTATTGGATTTGGACTTGGATGGGTAGAATAATGAGTGTTCATTCATATTCATGGTATATTCCAGGGATTTCCATCAGTACAGAATGGACTTCCAGTTTAAAATTGAATAAAAATAGATTCATATAGTTACTTATTGCATAGTATATATAGTAGCTTTTAATAACTGCCAAATAAATACTTAAATCCATCTCTGTTGAGTGTAGCTGAAGTACAGCTGTCATTTCTGGATGTGACACTCATTGAATATTATCTGCATGGGTATGGATTGCAGAAACTTGGAATGAAACTGCAGAACTGAAGTGATAGTAAGCAGTAAATAATTGTATTACTTTTTCTGTCAAGTGCATCATTTTATAAATGGCTTTTTGAATTACGGCTTCTTTGGCCTGGCAATTTTCCTTTTTGCTTTGAAGAAATGCATATTTTCTTTTCTGTTTGGCAGGCTTTTTGGCGTTGTACTCTTTCTTCTGGTTATGTGTTTATTTACTTTCCTGGACAGACAAGTGCTAAACTGTTCTTTTCTGCAGAAGTTCTGTATTTTGGTCTTTACTGCCCTTTGTTGTGAAACAGCCTTTGGAGAAGACATATAATTGGGGAACTCTGGAAGTCCTAAAGAAAGGAGGTCATTTAAGGAGGGTTAGATGGGCTACCTGTTCTTGTTGTCATTAGTATGTTCTTGCAGGCTTTCACCCATGTAAGTATGAGCACATATTACAGCTTTTTCACGCAATAATTAAATACACATTTTCCCATCCTGTAACAAAATAGTTTCTCACAGAGATTACATTCTGTTTTTCTGGTGTAGACATTTGAAGGGGGCTATATTTTAGATGGATTGTGTGACCTGATAGCCAAAGGCTAAACAGAGACCAACTGTGTAAGTATTTCGAGGGAAATTCTTCAGGTCAACCAGTTGACAACAACTAGCAGCAGATACATCAGTGTCATGAACACTGAAAATCAGTCCTCTGGCAGTGGAGATTCTGATGTTAGAGTTTATAAAGAGTAATATGGTATCATGAGTTATTCAAGGCCATAGTTTCATGATATGCTGGGTTCAATGGCTACATGTCTGTATCTTCAGTGTATGCCTCATTTGTGAACTCAACTCTTTGAGGGTGGTGCTACAGGTAAGATTACTGAAATCTTGGTTAAAGCACTTGCCACTCCAGGAAGAGGTTAAGGGGCTGTATAGTACATATACAAGCCATGGCCATGTAACATGTATGGAGCTTACATAGCCTCTTGGCTGTGAAATTGCACTAAAATTTCCAGTCAGGTTTGTTTCTTCATGTCTGGAGGATTGGAGCGTATCTGGTATGTTTGACTTGTAAATTTCTGTGCAGGTCTTACATTGCTGCTTCTGGTGAAAGACAGGGATGAGGTTTAGGCTGCGGACAGCTTGCATATCTGCAGAGCAATACTGAGGTACATCTGCAGGGCAGCTGGATCCCATAGCCTGGCAGCTGTGGCAGAAAGGATTGTGTGAATCCTCCATAATCTCTTCAGTGCAAATTCAGACAGGTTATCCAAGGTCTCAGTGTTGAACACTGTACTTCACCTGGCTGAGGTGGCTTGAAATGTCTCAGGACTTGCTCAGTCCATCTTAGCTGTGGGGATAGTGTTGAAAAGACATGGGACATTTGTCTACTCTGTCAACCCAATAGTTTGGTAAGTACACTGTAAAACTGATATACCTGTAGGCATTCCAACCCATACAGCCTCTGTGTATGTGTTTATGACTTTTGACTGGTGGTTCTTTGTACCAGCGAGCTCCATACTGAAGCTTTTGTATGATTATTAATATGGTAAGTTGCACTTAAAGCACAGCAGTGCCTGCTGGGCTGCTGTGCAGGATATATAGAGCTGTCAAAAATACACAGAGCCCTTCACACTGCTGGTCTTCATAACAGGCTTGAGCAGTGACTTCTGCCTGATGAAAGGATGTAAGCCTTACGCAAGCAGCTAAGGTAAATGAGTTTTTCCAGCTACAAAAGTATATAGGGCTGCCTTTACAAAGGAACTGCACAAAAATGCATTGAAAGGATCTAAAATATTCACATTCTGAATTAACTGAGCTATCCTCTGACCAAATAATGTGTTGCATAGACTGTTTTTTAAAAATACATGTTTATGCTGACTGATATGCTTCCCCCCTTAGGGAAGATTTTCAGCCAGTATATGGTGGTTTTGTAATCTGAGCTGATGTTTAACATCTGAGCTGAGTCACCAGATTTGAGTCCAGAGGAGACTGGAATATGCCTGTGCACTTTCTCTCTCTTTACCTACCAATTGCCCCCCTTCCCCCATATGGCAACATCGCTGTGAAATTCCACCACAGTGATTTTTAGCTTCACCTTAAACCATCTGAATACAGTTTCCAGAAGTAAATTCCGGTGCTGGTTGTGTTTTCCTGGCAGTGAGTTCAGAGGATGAGTTAGCAGATCAAAGGCAGGGTATTCTCAGCACGGCTTACTTCGTTGTTGTTTCGCCAGTGGTTTGGGTATGACTCAGAAGGGCAGGAAAGGAAAAGGGCATCTAGACAAAATTCTGTCCTCTTTTGCTTAGTCTCAGGTTACTTCATCTTCCTCCACAGGTCAAGAGAGGGAGTGATTTTGGTTCTCTGCATTGCTTTCTGGAGGGGCCTCTGACTCTTCACTGAGGAGGCCAGCTGCCTAGCGTAGGGCATGTAGTGTAATCTGGCATTCGCATGGAGATGGATTGGATGGAGAAGTCAAAACACTTCTCTTAGAAGATTTACAAAATGCTTCGCCTTTCAAGATGCTTTAGGTGACTTCTGTGGCAATTTTCTTGATAAAGGAAACCTGATTACATGATCCTGCACATATAGATTAGTTTTTGGAAACTAGCGAGTTTATTGAATTCTTTCATCATCATTGCTTTGGGCTAAGCTGCTTCTAAGAGTGTCCAGAAATTGTCATATAATGAAAGTCTAGGGGGTAAGCAGATCAGCAGAAACATGAAGTGTTCCTGAATTTAACTCGTCTCTTTGCACTTCCGGATAGAACAACTTATATTTCAAGACAGTTATGTCCAATTAGCTTAAAGCCGAATTAAAGTTGAATTTTACCCCATTTAGGAAAAAATAAAGAACATTTGAGTGCTTAAACTGTATCTAAGTCCTGTGTCAGTTATGATGGTAGTTTCCTATCATTTTTAGTATCTTTCCAAGAGCATCCCAAGTGGAAGAAATACCCCAAACTGGTTATTCAAGGAAAAGCAGTGAGCACAAATCTACTGTCAAATGTGCAGATTGGAAGACCTGGGTGTAAAGAGACGTGTTTCCCTTTTAATCTCTCTATCTTTAGTATCCTTGTAATTAAAAAGAAAATGGTGTCAGAGGTGTAATGAGGTAATTTTTTGATTTTATGACATTTCTCTTGTGCATTTAGTTCAATCACAAGTTCTCTAGGTTTAGAATGATCACTTTTTTCCTCCAACATATCCATCACTGCACTTGCTTGTATGATATGCTTGCAGAATCGGCTACTTAAAACATGCAGACCTAATGGGCACTCAGGCAGTTTAGGTAGCAGTATTGAACAGTTATGGCTATATTTTGGCTGAAGGATCTCATCAGTTCTTGCCTGATGTTGATGCTCAGAACCGTGCAGTTATGTAGTATAATGGTGGTTATAATTTTGAAATACTGAACTTTATGATCTACTGGAAAAATACTCAATTTCCACTATATGATACAAGGTGATATTGAATCATCCTAAAAACTTAGGAAATAGCTGTGGTCATGTAAGTAAAGAGGCCTTATCACCCTCTGCTTGGTAAACAGTGGAGAAAAATAGAGAGCCCAAATTTTTTTTGGCCCTTGGATACTGTGGCAGCTTTAACATTTATCTTTACCTGGATGGCTGAATAGGAAGCCTCCAAACAGTGGGCAGCGTTGGGTTTATGGTTGGACTAGATCTTAAAGGTCTTTTCCAACCTAAATGGTTTTGTGAGTGGGGAGAAAACATGGGGGCCAGTTGGTCTGGACCATCGGCCCGTCTGATGTACAGCGACAGTGATGCTGAGGTGCAGAGCACTCTCCCTGCCCAGCTGTGGCTGGCAGCTGCTGTGCTGCCCACCTCCTCACCTCGCTCCTCTTGCGGTGACCTGATGTTGCGGTGCAGTGACATGAACCCAGCCCCCCAGTGATATGTGCTCGTTGTCGCTTTCCTGCACCTCTCAGGTGCAGGTCTGGTCCAGGGAGTGACCACTCGTGCCCTCAGGGCCAGGCCTGTATTGTAGGTTTACAGTGGGAAGTGTGCTGTGGGAAGAGGTTGTTAGTAAGAACTGTAAGCCACATAAAAGATCACTTAACATAAACAAGAAATGAATCACTGTTATGAATACGATAAACATGGCAGTGTGTGAACTTCGGTTTGTTTTGCCATAGTGGGGTGGGAATTTTTTGGTTGTTCCTGTGCTGGAACTCCTGGACTTTCATTCATGTATTTTTTTAAAACTACTGAATATTTGACTGCATGGCAGAAATTGTTTAATGTTCCTTTTCAGTCTTATTCAGTGAAGAAGACTGGGCAAGGAGACTTTTCTTGTCTGTTTTGTACATTAAATGGAACTTTTTCTGAGTTCTGGTCACTCTATGATTAGTAATTGAGGAGTATAGTTAGACAGAAATAATCCTGAACCTGAGCCATTTAGAGATTAAGAGGAAATCAGTCCTATTTCTCTCTAAGCTTCTTGTCAGGTATTGAAGGAAACTCTGTGATACAGATAAGCAGCTTTTGTACAGGTTTCACTTTTCAACTAAATACTTTGCTAAAGTTAGTATCTGCTGGTTTCTCAAATGCCTGTATTTTCCCTATGCTTTTGATTCAGTTTCCATGTTTCAGCTTGCCTTCACAAAATAATATGCCTTGCCAGCTTGGTCTGATACTCAGTGAAGTCGCTGCTCTCATCACATTCAGCCTGATTAGCCAAACCTTCATGGCAGGGCAGGTGCACACAGCTAATCGTGGGTATCGTCTTTACAGTGTAGTCTGGATCCAAATGCTGCCTCAGTGGTACTTAGCAGGAATTGAAGGTGGGAGGATAATTTTGATTTTCAGGTCTGGTAGGATGTATGCATTAGTGTGTTGTTAGTTATGTGATTAATGGGGAATTGTTAACCAAATGTCAGATAAAACAGTTCCTTTTGTAGGCAAGAAGGCACTGTGCAAAGTTTTTATCTCTTGCCCATAATGCAGGCAGTGGCTGTTTGTTCCCTTCCATCATTCCGTATGGTTTGGGGTTTATGGTAATCGTGTTTTCCCCTTTTGCAATTTGAGTCTCATATTTCTCCCTTTACAAATTAACCTCCCAGCTTACTGTGGGATGCTATGTAGCAAAGTACCGTCTGACACTAGGGCCCCTTTATAACCTTTTACACTGAATGTAGAAAACATTTTAAAAGCTTACAAGTCCTGGATTTTTGGGGGCATTTTTTCCATGATAGGAGCTCATTTACATGCTAGTTTGCCTTGTTCATTGCAAATAGTTTCAATTGCTTTAAGTTATGTGATTTGTTGGGATCATTGTTTAAATAATGACTTTAAGACACTTGGATTTACGATTTGTAACTTTTTTCTTAGTCTGTTTTCATCTCTCAGACTGTCAGGTGGTCTGGGCTAGTACAAGTTAGTTCTCATATGTCCTTAAACATGGATGAGTTTGTCCATCTGCCACACATGTACTTTCAATATGTTCCAACAAATGTCAGTGCTGCCCTGGGTACAGTGTGCTGCTCTGCAGCTGAAGGAAGCTTTTTATCCCCCCTATTAAAACTTTGTCTTTAATTTGTAACCCAGCTGCATGACACTTATTTTGCAGTGATTTTACTGCCATAAACCCCCTGGATACAGTAGTTCCAAATGACTTAAACCTCTAGTTGTGGGATAGAAGAAAATCAACTTAATAGCATGCTGTCAGTTTGTGAATTAGTCTCGCCTGATCTCCTTGTGCAGAGGGCGGTGGTACCCAGTCTACCGCCCTTTGAGACTTCTGGACTCAAAGTCATCCAGGATTTTCAGATCTACTGAATAATACTCTGCATAAAGAAACAAGGTACTAAATTCTCTGACTCTCATTTAAGGCACATTATACCAAAGTTTTGGTTTAGTTACTGGCACTGGTGTCGGAGGCAGAGTGCACTGGAACATGACAGAGAAAGGAGATAGTGAACCCCACTGACTTCCAGCGCCAAAAATAACATGTTTTGTGTATGCAGCCAAAACGTTGCTCGTGTCAGGAAAGACTGTGTCATGTACTTTGTGAGGTAAAGATGGTATTCTCCATGTCACCTCTGAGTATGTAGAGTCACTGAACTAAATTTTTCTTTCCTTTTTGGCAATATATGATTCTGAACCATGTACAGTGTGTGATGAATTGCATACAACTGGATGAGTTGAACTTGTATTTTTCNNNNTTTGTTAGTTTTTAATACCTCAAGACAACTCCCATTTAAAAAATGGAAAATGGCAGAAGAATTTGTGATGCACTGGGAGAGTGCATATACTGTTATTAAAAAGACAACTAAAGATGAGTAATAGGAAGTAGAAGTCAAGGAAAGAGGCAGGTTTTGAAGGTTCATCATGTGGGGAAAGAAGAATGAATAGGGGAAGAAAACTCTCCAAATAGGAAAATTGCAAACCCCCCCTTTTCTTTTTCTTGTTAAAATCCCATTATTTCTGAATCACAATCCTTGGGATCTCCAAGTGCTCTACTTGTTTTTTCTTCTCAATAATTAAATGGTTTTTGACCTCTAGAGGCAGAGGTTTCTGTTTAATAAACCAGTTGTCAGATGTTTGATTGATGGTGGTAGTGTACTGTAGATCTAATTACAATTATAATACTATGGAAGTGGCCAGCCAATCCATTCTCTTCTTGTGGGCTCTACCTAATTCTGCATTATAGGCTTCCTTGCCTGAAACAAGGAACATAATAGCAGGTGACACTCAGCACTGTCTGACAGTGCTGGAGTTATTCTAAAGGGGACAAATAGATCTGCATATGATAGCTGTAGGCTGTGAGACCAAGGAGAAAGCTCAAGAATAATACACAGGTATCTCTTTGCTTTTTTAAATACACACATTTTTCTTATATGTGGTTATTTGTACGTGTAAAAGTAAGGAAATCTTTCCTGCAGTTTGTATCCTTCAGAGAACGTACGATAATGGAATAATTGATGTTGTCACTGCTTAAGTTGGTATCTAGCCAGAAACGCTGAAATACTACTTTCAAATTGTGTGAAGAGTGTAAAGAGCTCAGGACGCAATTTCTTCCTGTTGAGCTCTGAAGTTGTTGCTGGACAGGAGGACTGCTTTGGTTTGATTTCGATTTGGAGGATCTACATGATTCCTGTTCCAGGGAAATATAGTATGGAAGATAATTTTCACAGTTTTGACTGAAAAACACTATCAGAAGATTCATTTTCTTCTGAAAACAAATGGTTTTGCTTGATGAGGACCATTTTATTTCCTCTGTAAAATCAAGAAACAGTTGATATAAACTGGAGCTTTTGAAAAAAGGCAAACTCTTGTGGTCAAAGTCACATAGCTTAGATAAAGAAATTTTCGTGCTGCTTCTGTTGCAAGAGGTTCCCCCTCACCATGGTGTGCTCCTCTGAGCTGTTCCTCTTTTAGTGTTTCACTATTCTTGTCTTTCATTTCTGAAGATTTATCTCAAATTGTGAGTAATATGAGGGCTTATTTTCAAATGGCAGTACTTTTAGCTATGTATAAAGACATGCGAGTTCTGCTTCTGAAGGTACGGTGTGATCTTATTGGCATGGCCATTTGGTGAAGACCATCTACTAATCTGCATGGGTAGAGAAAAGCTGTTGAATTTATGAGGCCTTTGTTTTCTGATATATGGAAAGAACAACAAAATCTGATGGCATAGAGAAGCTGAATATATATCCATAGTCTAGAGTACCCCAGTCAGTGGTCTCGTGTTTTTGTATGGCATAGACGATTTCAGAAGCTGTGTTTTGTATCTTAAGAAATAAAATCCTTACAAAGTGATTTTATAGCAGCGATACCATATTTCTACTGAAATATGTTCAGCCTTGTTAGTATCAACATTTCACTGACTCTAAACATACAGTGCATAGAGTGTTTTGTTGGAAACTAACATATCTTAAGTGAAAGTACATTGTATACTGCTGTGATATTTTTGGTGGATGCTGAGTTCATTATCTCTTCAGTCTTCAAGCTACTACCAGACTTAAATTAGCATTATTAGTGTGGCTCTTCTTGCTTGACAAATGGTCTTGGATGTTTTCCTTTCTGTGGCTTTTTGGCTTATAAATGTTATTTCATGGTGTGTGGTTAACTGAAGTGATGGGACAATGAAGTCAAATATTATACTTAATCCACTTTAGGAACATTTAGGAACATTTATGCACCAGCACATCTCCATTTACTATTTGACCGAGTAACTTGTCCGACTTTAACACTCCCTGATTTTTCTTCTTCACTATAGGTCTCTGAACAACAACTTTTTCACGTAAACTGACAGAAGTGGAGAAGAGATGGCCAGTTCAGCCCGAGAACACCTGCTTTTTGTGCGCCGCCGCAACCCACAGCTACGGTATACTCTGAGCCCAGAGAACCTGCAGAGTTTGGCATCTCAGGGCCCCATGGCTGAGAACATGAACTTGCAGCGTGCCAACAGTGACACAGACTTAGTGACCTCGGATAGCAGGTCTAGTTTGACAGCCAGTATGTATGAATACACCTTGGGGCAATCACAGAACCTCATCATTTTCTGGGATATTAAGGAAGAAGTAGACCCGACTGACTGGATAGGACTTTATCACATAGGTAAGTCGGAAATATTTCTGTAGTTGTAATATTTATGTGTTTTTCTTGGTGTTTTGCCACTTCATATTTCCTTTTCTGAGGTGTGTTTTGGCACACTGCATAATTACTCTGAAGATGAATTTGAGGTAAGACTGCTGAGAATTACTTGAAATCTGTTTTTCTTAGTGCAGTGAACTATGTAAAAACATGGTTCTAATTAATGTAGATCTGTTTCTACAGTGACCTGCTAGAAGATGTGTGCGTACAGTTTCCTGTTTTCACTCTGCTGGTGGCTGGCTCACATACTGGAAAGTTTGCAGTACTGTGTGCATCATATGACTTGACATGCTTATTGTTCAATGTTTATACAGGTTTTCTGACAAGTAGATTCTTAACAGTTGTGAAAAGTTGTTTTGTATGTCTTTGATTTTGTAGATCTAAAATGGTATCGATTCTGAAGAAGTGAGAATTTCTGTTTGTGAAGAGGTCTTGTAGAAGGAAATCCTCTGAAGAGACTCTTTTGTATGCTTTTCTGTGCTGTCCAGGATATTTCATAGGACATTTCATAGGACAGAGCTGGCAAGAGCTTTATCCTGGTGTGAAAGGGCCTGTGGGCAGTGTGTTTATTAGCAAATAATGAGGCTCAGGACTGGATCAGCAGGGCAAAGTGGTTGGACCATCAGCAGCATATTTGAGTTGGGATTTTCCATTGTGTTACATTTAATCATGTCCTTAGATCCAAACATTCCTACTGTGTGCATGGTTTGGAGCTGCCCAAAGGACAGTCTTTATGTGTCCGCGCTAGGAACTAAAGCGCAGCTAGAGAGTAGCTTTAGTGATACGTGGGGATTAGTTGCCTTCTCAAGGAGTCCAGTTCATGTGCACTGAATTACTCTCTGAATTTAACTGGTGCTCAGTAAGTGGGACTGATCGGTTGATTTGTGTCTAAATTGCACTGCTTCTTTGAACCTAATTACTCATGAAGAAAGGAGCTGTCAACTCACCCTGTCAAAAGCAGGTACAGCAGAAACTGCTGGAATTTTGTCCCTGCTGGGTCTAAGCTTGGTGCGATGAAATATGGTCCCAGTAGAATTTTGGAGAGATATTGGCTTTGCCAGCTTTTTCCATCTCCGCATCACTTCATGTTACATGCTGTGTAGCTGTTTCCAGTTCTCATTCTTTTTTTGTCTGATATTTTTTTCCGATGTTCCTGTAGCTCCACGAACTGGACAGTGCTGTCTTGTGCTATTCCAGTGCTTACATGGTTATATATATTGGAGCTGCTGCATGAGCTGCAATCTCTCCTGAAATGAACTGTGGGTTTGTGCTAACATTTAAACCACCTAAGTGGAGTATCTCCATGATAAACAGAAATGAATCCTCCCAACAGCATTAGCAACTGAAGTATGATCTGTAAAATGCACAGACTGCTAAATGGAGCTTAAACACTCTCATTTAAATACATTGAGAGCTTCATCTGAATAAGGTTTTGACACCCCTTCACATTATTTCTTTTTTTCATGGTTCACAGCACTTCATGTTTGGTATTCAAGATGTTAAAATATAGCATCTTTCCGTAAAATTCTCATTGGCTCATATAGTAAGCTGTAAGTGATTTTTATCCTACTTTCATGATTAACAGTATTCCTACTTTCAGTGTTTTGGGCCCCTGAAGTACAAAACAATGTCAAGTTACCACAGGATAAGAATCAGCCAAATAAGAAACAGCTAAATTTATGCCTTTTGGGGCTTAAAGCCCCCATCATGCTACTGTGTAATACCATAGCGTTTGTATGTATTGAGTTTCCTATTTTTGTGTTAAAAAATGAAAGAAGCTCATTCACGTTAGCTTTTGTCTCCACTGCCACCTGAAATCCATGAGTAGTGGTGAGAATTTTGCTACTGATTTAAAATAGGTTGGAGCAGAGTCTTTCCCTAAAGATTTGTGTTTTCATCATTCTGAATGATGGAATTGCATGGTTTTATACACCAGAGAGCTAAGGATATATTCAGCCTGACAGGCCTGCCTGTCTATCTTTGATTTAGGTTTATTGATAAACTCTTTCTAATGTTTAGCATCTTTTAAAAATAAATAAAAAAAAAAGTTAAAAAAATGTATGAGTAGAACCTAAAAACTTCTAATTTGCCTGAATTTCATAGGCATAGCTAAGGTAAGTTAAACCTCGCAGGATTGCAGTATTTTAAGTTCTTTGTAACAATTGCCATGAGGTACGCCCAGTTCCCACTTACTCCTTTTGAAGCTGAGGACACTCTTTTCTTGTTTTCTCAGGAGAGGGATGTTTGTGGGTGAATATATTTAAGAACAAAAGCACCATTCTCAAACGTTTTATTAATATTCAGCGTAGTAACTTGAAGTTATTCTTCCTATTATTCATTTAGAATTAAAAACATTTCACTTACAAAGTTGCTCTGGCACTGCCTCCTGAAGGCGGTGTAAATTGTACTCAGTAACATAAGACAGCCCTGGGGCTGTGCTAGCCTACTGCTGGACCTCCGGAGTTCCCCATGTCTTCTAGTAAAGCACCAGTTTTCAAGGACCTAAGAACAGAAAAAGGCAAATATTTTGCTCTTATTTAATAAACCCGCATAACATAACTAAAAAATACAGTAACATGGCTTTTTAATTTTTCAGTGTTGGCTGTACAATTAACTGTCATCAATTGGATCAGTGTTTTGAGGGGAGAAAAATGGTTGTTAATGTTATAAATGAAGAGAAGGTGAAATTCTAACAATGAGCATCATTCTGAGCTCAGGTGTTAGTACAGAGAGGTCTGGCAAAGTTCAGGAGTGATCCAGGTACATTTTCACTTCAAATAATTTTGTAGACTAAATCCAATATAAAGGAATTGAAAATGACACAATGGAAGCTGTTTTGCCTCTTCATCCATTAATTTGTTTAATTAATGCTCTCTTATTAGTTTGTATTGTGAGAAAGCAGTTCTGTGCTTCTGAGTGTGGTTTTCCTGCATGGCTAAATCTGCAGTGGTTCACCAGGAATACCACCAAACTTTGTAGATCCTGTTCTGGTTAAGAGCCGGACACACCACTGTACACGTTCACCCAGCCATGGGGTTGTGCAGTTGGTCACAAGAATGTCTGTAATTAGGGTCACTGCCTCTACTACTGGGTGGTTAGCAGATGATCGGCTTACACTAGGGAGTAGATGGAGCTGCTTCTAGCGCAGTACAGCTCAGTGAAGAGTTTGGCCTGCTAAATGGTTATGAAAATAGCTGTTATCTTTTCAAAAGAGGAAAGCCCTAGGGGAGAAAGACAGAATCATCTTATTCAGGAGGACTGATTCTTTCTTTTTTATTATTCTATTTAAAGTGCATGTGATTTTTTTTTTCTTCCAGAATTGTGTTTTTTATTATTTAAAAAGGGAGAGAAGTCATAAATGACAAATACTTTGTAGAAAAGACTGCATATTTTATTAGACATTAACTCACTATAATGTCATCAGGATAATCATCTGCAGTAACTTTTGGTTTTTCATTTTTAAATGCAAGAAGTGGAACGTAACTGTGAAAAATGCTCTACATAGCTAAATTCATCCTCAGTTTTCAGCAAATTTTGTATTTTAAAGAATGCTTTTAGTTACATGTGTGGGTTTGCTGATTTCAGTACTATACTCGTGTCTTCCTCTGGTCGTTGTTTTGTGCAGCTAAAATGTGATCTGTTTTCTTGTTGAGAGACTGCTTTGTACAGAGGGTTGTCTTCTTTTTCAGTGTATTCCTAAGGATTACAGGAAAGTGTATGTGAGAGATGCAGCATATTATGTGAAAGTAAACATGCTTTTTCCTAACTATTTCTGGTTTTGTACTGTCTGAACTTTCTACAGTGTCAATACCACTTCTTGAATAGTCTTGTCCATCAAGTTTTGTTGAAGCATCTTTTTAGCTCCAGAGGCAAAATGCGTGGAGAATGCAGATAACACATCTATAAAAGCACAGAAAGGTGTCCCACTGAGACTGCATGGAAGGGAGGAATGTTATTTCTGAGTCTTAGCTCTGCTCATCGGGCAGTGTTGCATGAAACATGAAATTGTCAAGTCTGAAATAAAGGTTTATTTTGATTTCAGCTTAAAACTTCCTAAAATGGGCTTCTCATTTCTTCTTTTAGGACCAGTTCTTGTCACTTGAAAGTGGTAAGGCATGATGAAATTTGGAGAGGGGGCTTTCTAGTAGGGGTGTCATACCTGTGCTTACTCTGAGGGGTAAATGTAGACTTTTAATCTTTCTGTCCCAGTGAGAAGGAAGGAAAGAGGTCCATTCTCTCAATTATTATTTATTTTTTTAGCTTAAACACCAAACCAAAGTGATAAAAAAAATCCCACCCCAAACAAAAAAAATCCCCAAACGCTCCCTAGGATTTAGACTGAAAACCTTCTTCATCTTTTGAAGTGGTAGAAGACTGTAGAATTTAACAAACACTTGTAGCATCCTGTTAGACCCATGAAGTTATCTTGTGCAATACTGACCCGGCACGAGTGTTTTAGAAATGGTCGTTCCAAGTAATATTGATGTTATTGGAGTTTTTCAGACATTTTATCCTCTAATTAAGAGGAGTCTGCATCTTCCATGGGAAGAATGGTCAGACGCTGGAGTCCTGTGGTGAGCAAGGCTGAGCAAAGTATTGGACTCAGTTTGAAGTGACTATGAGATGCACCAGTTTTCTTGCTGCATAGCAACAGGGTACTATGACCTCCTTGGGAAGTGAGAACTGCTCAGGAAGATGAGCAGGTTGACTCTCCACTGCTTGTGGGATGGTGAGGGAAGTTGAATCTTTATGAGTTTTATGGGTTGCCATAAAGTCTCATATTTAAAGAAATCAGAAAACACAGAATAAAGAAAAAAAAGTCAGGAGGGAGAAGCAAACCCTACTTTTGGTTCAAAAAGATTGACTCCCATGGCTGAATTACCCATATTGGCCTAGTTTTGTCCTAATTTATGGAGTCCTAGTTATGAGATGAATGCCCTTATTCTAGAGATACTTAGCATATTTGAAATGCTGGCTGTCAAAGGTCTTTGAATTTATTTCCATTGGCTGCTTTTCACAGGCTACTTGGCTTTTTGTTATACCTACAGCATAGATCCACAACAGCATTATAAAAACAAAACAAAAGTTCCTGATGCAAAGTTATATGGGGTAATTTAGATAGGATCTAGGTTTATGCTAAGCCTTCTAGGGTAATGGAGTTCAGAGGCGCTCCATTTCAGGTCAGACAAGATTAAAAATAAAAGCTTTCACAGAAGTTGCCTTAAATACACTCAAAATAGTGGCTAACATTAGATAGAGAGATTATAAAATGTTAAGATACTTTATCTGGAGAAGATTTCTCTGGTTTCCATTATAGAACACATACAAAGTAATAACTTGATTATATTCCAGAAAAGCTGGATTATTCACTTGACTTTTTTTTCCCTTTCCTGTTTTAGCAATGTAAGTGCCTCTCTATACTTTCAAATCTGAGCAGTGCCGTTCACGTCTACTGACTAGTTACTAGGCATTACAGTAGAAGTTGTGGTTACTTCTTATTTTGTCTGCAAACTGTAGGCTTGACTTTTTATGTAGAAGAGTTGGTCTTTACCCAGCTGGCTCCATGGTAGTCTTTGGCTTAGGCTTCCAGGAGGCTGGCATTGTGCTATTTGTCATCAACCAGTGGGGATTTTGGTGGTTTTTATGGTATCATCTTAATATCTAAGTGGTGTGGTGATTTTTGTTCTCTTCAGAAATAAACAAAAGGACCAGCTATGGCTATGAAGCTCTGGAGGAGCCATACCTGTACATGTTGAGATGTCAGTGAAGTTCCCATTGAAGATGGATGCTTAAATAAGATGTATAACAAAGCAAATCCATGGTCAACAATAAGTAGGATTATAGTAGAGAACTTGAATTCCTCTTGGTCTGCATCTGGGGTTGGCACTAGTTTGTGAATGTCTGATGTTGGTAGTTGTGATAAGCAAAAGTGTGGGGAAAAAGCTGCCGTGAAATATTTCATTTGGTTTATATTTAGGGAAAAGTCACCTCTTGAGTGAGATAATGAAAACTGAAGGCAGTCCAATACAGGAATTTTATCCTAAAATACGGGGTGAGGCTTGCAGTCATTTAAAAAAAAAAAATATAATGAACCAAGGGGCCTCAGAAACTTTCCTTGCAGGTACTTCATTTCAGTCTGAATCTTTCCCTTCTTTCTGGATCCTGACCCACATGCAAAGATACATTTTCTTCAACACAGAATTTGGTACTTTCCCTTCCTCAGTTGTAAGCCAGTAAGATTTTGCTTAAAAATCATTGTGTGGATAATGCAATACCTTCTCTTTATGCAGAAGTTAGAAGACATGACTAGATGATGCTTTCTCTATGTGTTTTCATTGCATGCAGCAGACACCCTAAAAGATACACTCGCTACATTAAAATGCACTGGTGGTATTTGTTTTAAGAAGAATTACTTCCCTGCTAAAAAAATAAACCAAAACCTAGAATCTTATAGGATGTCATTTGTGTCTGGAAGAAGTCCAAGCTTGACAAAGTGCTGCCCGGACAACCAAACTTTTCAGTTAATTGTGTGTTGTTAAGTTTTTGAAATCCCCCTGACCTGAAAATGAGACGAACATAGCTGCAGGGAGGGCACCTTCAGCTGTGGTGTCAGTATCTTTCCACTGCAAGAGGTTTTGGCATGAGAACATTCATAATCCTTTGGATAGAAAGCAGTGTTCTCCCTATCCTGCCTTATTAATGCAAGTGGCTGTTCCAGCAGATGGGAAGATAACAAATACAAACGCTGGATAATGGAAAACAATGTACACTTCTGAGTTTGTAATATTTCAATTTGCCATAAAATTGCCTTGTGTTAGCTTGGTTTTTTACTTGTTTGAAGGAGGTTGGCTTTCGTTTTGAATTTCTTTTTTTGAAGACATTTGCTTCTCTGGTTTCTATCATCAAACCAGCGTGCCAGGTAGCATTTTCAAAATAACTTGGGAAAAACCAGTTACTCCAAATTCCTGACAACTGGGTTGAAAAGTGCTTACATTATTTCATCTATTGATTTGTTTCCTAGAAGTAATAGATTATGAATTAGTTTTGCATTAAGCACAGTGTTAGAATTCCTCCTGTAAATCTTTTATAAAGTTCTTGGCTCCTTCATCGATGTCATTTATCAGTGACTATGGAAATCTGAATTAATGGAGGAGTGTTATAAGCTGAGTGTTAAATACAGTTTGTTAAGGATGTGACTGGTGTAGATAAAACTAGTGCCACTTGAAAACATGAGGAACACATGTACTAGGACTCTCTAACTACACTTTATTGGTGGATATGTTTAATATAGCCTTTTAATGTATGCTGTTATTGGATACACAGGTTCATAAATTGTAACTGGAGGAGGTTACTGAAGGTGCCAATCCATCCTGACAGGCCTTCTTTCCTAGGAAAGCTCATCAAGATGTATCTTGCATCTCACGCTGTTTGAGGGACAAGCAATTCCAGAGAGTGGCCAGATGTGACCATCTTGGAGCTCCTTTTGTACAGAAGAATTTTCAGCTGGGCCTGAGCATTACCCAGCCCTTGCACATTTTGCCACTTTGGTGTAAGGGAGGTACTGCTGTGGGGTGACGATGCTACAAGAGAGCAGTTAAACTGACTATGCTTAGCTAGCGGTTAGCCCTTGGGAAAAACGAAGCTTACAAATGCCTGCATTGGCAGTGATTCCTGCCACTTTGCCCAGCAGCATCCCGAACTCCATCGCTCTCACTCTGGTGGGCAGCCAATTTCCAGGCAAGAAAGTCCCCTGCTTCAGAGCTTTGTTTCAAGGTCTGGTCAAACTCTCTTCGAGAGATCTGCTGCCTTTGTCTAGCAGTCATTAAGAGTTAATGTCAAACTGTTTAGTCTTCAGTTGTATTTCAAGTCACTCATCACTTATTCCATCACTAATGTGTCAGTAGTCCTTGAAAGGTTATAAAAATTAGTAGATTCATTGCCCTTGTTATTCCTGCCCTCACCTTGGGAATAAATTAATCCTTTATATCCCAATGTGTGGTAATGCAAAAAATGAACCTACAGTTTCCATTAAAAAACATTAGTTTCTCATGTGCTGTAGTAAGGAGAAGAGGAAAAGATAAACAGGATTTATTACTTTGCCTGGAAGAAGCAAGATGAGTACTGTAAAGTGTTATGTGAATGTAAAGGAGCTTATTTTGAAAATATATAGACTAATATTAAAACTAACTTGCATAGTATGTGGGCATATAATCTGATGTTAAGGGAAGTGGACAAAGCCTATTTATTCTTAAAAGGCATATTTAAGAATCCAGTTTCAGCTTGATCTTTTCTTGCATGTCACTGTTAACATCAAACACTCTTTAACTGTACATAGAAGAAGGTTTTACGGATAGAGGTCACTGGTTTCTAGTTTTCTTACAGAAAATGTGATTAAAGATGTAGTTTCTGGTTTTCCCTGATACTAATTCTCTGTTGCTGTTCAGTTGCCATTAGAAGTTTTCATTGTCAGATAGAGTATGAACTCTAATGCTCCATTATGTAATTCCTTTCTTGAGAATTTAAGCTTTATCTGATGGTCATAAATGTGATTCACATGAGTGGAGTCACACTTGAGGATAGTTTTTGACAGCTTAAAGCTGAAAGCTTGGACCTACTATGTGTCATCTGTGAAAAGGAATAAGAATCAAAGGCATTTGGTGCTTTGCAAAATCAGGACCTTAATCAGTGTTTTGTTTTTGCCAGCAAATGTGGAAGTGCTTTCTTGCATATGAAGCCAGTTAAGCCTAAATGGGTTTGGCTTTATA
>JAOEHX010054622.1:47832-64347 GCA_025448015.1 Bolborhynchus lineola
ATAGTACTCTCATATCATTATTGATTTGTAGGGCATAGGAAGTAGGGTGGCTGCTGATAATTAGGGCTGAGATGGCTCCTGATAATTAGGACAGGAAGTTTTATAGCTTATTATACAGGTAGTAACAAGCTTGATACTTGCCTTAGATGCTTCTTAGGATACCCATCTCACCACTGGCAGGGTTTCTGATAATAATGTGCCAGAACTCCTATAAATCCTGTCTAAATTGAGATAGTTTCTTCTACTGTGTGAGTGGCAGAAGGAAAAATAAAAAGGGAGCAGAAGGATGGACAAAAGGGAAAGAGGGAATCTAGAAAATGTTCTTTGCAAACCTCCAGATAAGTAATAGCAAATGTGCTGGCAATAAATCTTGCTCTGCTTTGTGAGTGGCCAACGTGAAGTATATTGCAAAATGTAATCTGGAGAAAAAGGTGAGTACTCAAGCCTGATGTTTCAGTCAGTTTTGTGGGCAACTGCCGAGTACTTGTTTGGTAGATGATTTTAAAATTTCATTAATATAAATAGACTCTTGCAGCAGGTTCAAAATACAGACTTAAAATGACGTGTGTGTTTCAAAAATCTCTTCTAGTCTGTTGTGCTTTTTATACATGTGCATTTCGGTGATGTGTATGATGTTTAAAGGGCAGATGTATATTTCATAGTGATTCAAAATGGTGTTTTATTTTTAGATTTGCAAACGAAAAAACTGCTGAAAATAGCACACAGTCTTCTTGACTCTATTTTAAGGTCTTTTAGCTACGGCAGTTGTGTTCACCTCCTGTTCCACAAGAAAAACCTCATTTCGAAGAGTAAGTCAGTTACATGTGGAATAAAGTGTACTTGAGGTTAGCTTATGAGCTAGTAATGGTTCTCAAAGGAGCCTAAATTTTACCAAAATTAAACCCAGAAGAGATCATTGCGTCTGATTTCCTGTATATTACAGACCACTCACTGGTGTATAAACTTTCAACTAGCCTGAATGTTCCTATTCTTAGAAAGTTAAACTACACACTGTTGTTGTAGAGTAGCAGTAGGGTGAAGTATAATAGAGATGTTCTTGCAGAGCAGGAATTGTTCTAAGTATATTTTGAGGCTGTGAAGGAGGGAAGAGGGATGGGGCTTACCACCCCAGTGGTAGACTTAGCAGGGCTGCCATAACCATCTGGCTCTTCCTGACGTGATTTCTACTGTTTCCACATGAGAAATGTTTGACCAGAAAAAAACCCCAAACAACAAACACAAAACAAGCCCCCCAGTTTCTCTGGTACCTTTCTGCACTGGGTATCTGCATACATGACCAGATGCTGCTGGTCCATAAAAACCAGCATGAAGGCCATGAAATGAAGGACCCTTCGCTTTTTCCCCTGGCTATGAGATTACATATGATCTGTACCAAGGCAGTCACACCAGAGAAAGCCTTCTCTGTAAGTGCAGCTGCACTAGCAAAATTGTGCTTTTGTTGGTAATGTTTATTTACCAACAGAATCTATCCGGGGGCAGGATAGGCTGTGTTGACAAAAGCACAGCTTTGCTGGTATCATGTCTTCCACAGCAGGAATACTTTGTTATATTTGCTAGTATTTCTGGCAAAGACTTGCAATGGGAATGTGGTCACAGATAAAAGGGCATGCCCTTGATTCTTGGGAAGCTGCAGCCCTCTTTTGTGTGGGGCTCAAGCAAGCTCAGCTGCTCATGCACCGCCAGCCAGCAAGTGCTTATCTGACACCATATAAGGTTGTGGTTGAGAAGGAAAATGATGAAAAGCTTTCCACAATAAACTTAGACTGGCACATTAAATATGGCACAGAAAAGCTTTTTTTGTCAATTTAGCTCTGACAGTATTTACACTGAAAAATGACCTTTTACAGTTTATTAGGAAAAATGGCTTGTGTTTCTGGATTTGTCCTGTCCCAGAATAACTGACCTTTAGGATACTTGTACACACAGAGGGGCTTTTTGGTTTTCTTGGGTTTGATACCATTAAAAGCAGGAGATGATCACCTCTAGGCTGCAAGGTTGTGGGAGTGTTGGAATGTGTTTGGGGATGTAGGGGGGAAATGGTTATCTTGGAGAGGATGTATTGAGTGTATTGAAAGGATTTATGGTTGTGAAGATGGGTTTGTAACATGTTTTTGTCAAGGTGTGAGACACAGGGAAGTGCTGAAAAAAGGAAAACCAAAAGATTTGTGCATGTGTCAAGAGTGACGCTGTAGGAGAGAGATAGGCTCTTGTTTTCCTCAGTATATTGCTTTCATGTTTCCTATCCTCTTGTCCTCTAATCTTTATAGTACAGTAAATCACTGAATTGGTCTAGTCTGTTAGATTTTAAGTGCAGACCAACTTCAGTAGCCATTGGTGGCCTAAGTCTGGATTTCCAAATGGTTCCCTGCCTGGTGGCCACTGCTTTTTGCCTTCCCCCTAAGGAACAGGCTGTCTTTATCTTCTGCAGATGTCACTTTCCCCAAACCATCAGCAGCCAAGACGGTTGTGAGTTGACATGAGAGGTGGTGCTGCTCTTGCCTCAGCTCCTTCCTTCAGCAGGAGGCTTGTCATGTACATGTATATGGGGGTAAATATAGCACCCCCCATGCTGTATTTACCCCCACATACAGCGAGCTAGACCTCAGTGAACTAAATGGTAGGTGATTTAATAGCATTTTAAAGAGATGTATGGACTTTTCTGCAATTCAATCAATTATCTAATGGTCTTTATGTCTTAGGGCATTCTGCACCATCTGTCAGAGTTTATTCAGTGTCATTCTCTAGCTTAATTTTTTGTCTAACATTATCTCTTTCTCATAGTGTCCAGTCTTCTGTGGTGTGTTGCAGAAACATCCAAGCGCTGTTTGTGCTTGTAGGATAGCATCTGCCTTCCAGGTGAGCTTTATCATCTGGCCGGTGATCCATGCTGCACAAAGCACTTGCACCATGAGGCTGGCACATCAGTGAAACCTGAAGTGTAGATGGGAATGAAATGTTCATCATTTTATGGAGGAGAATTAGTAAGATTTTCAGGAAAGAGGTTAAGTTTGAGGTCATTTCCTTCCTATTGTTACACTTTTGAATTTTTGCCAGCGAGATGGGTGAAAGGATTTATTTTTGTCTTTGAATGCTTTGAATCTCAATGATGTCTTTTCTTTGAATCTAGAGAAGTGGAATTCCACTTTATTCCTGCCATTGTACTGTGGCGTATCTCTGAAAAAAAAGTGGTGTTTCTTTTTTTTGCAATATCTTTGTCCTGCATTCTGGTTAACTAATCCTTTGAGCTGCTGCTGTGCCTTGAAGTATCCCATTATGAGAGGGCACATAGATGTGCTCTGATCCCCATGTTGAAGTGTTCCATATAGAAGGAAACAAAATGCAGTGGCATAATTCTTGAAAAGGGAGGAAATAGTCCATCTAATGGGCAGTGTCAGGATAAAGGCTGTGTATGAAAATGAGAGCAAGGATCTTGCAGTCTCTTAATTTAAGCTTCAATAGCAAAAAGGTTTCATTATTTAGCGTTTGGATGGGGCGTATGATTTGGCTTCTGCCTGTACTCTGCTGCTGCAGCTGAAGTAGGAGTGAAGTGTTAGAGAAATACAGCTTATTCCTGATGATCTTCCCAGTCACAGGTGTAAAAATGAATAATTGCTCTTGCTGTATAACGAAACAGAGTGCAATAAACATCAGCAATATAATGTATGCGGTACGTAAGGGTAACAGAGGGCACCTGAGGGAATGTAATTGGAGTCTTTCCTTCTCTTGCCCACAGCGCAGGGGCAGCAAGTGGACGTATGTGAACCTTAATTTTGGTTGAGCAAGGGGACAAATTGCTGCTGTGTAGTGAGGAACAAACACCTCCCTGCTCTTTTGACCCTGGGTTGTGATGTTGGATATTTGAATTCAGATGATGATGATCCTTCACTGCTAATGTAGCAGGAATGTGTCATCTGAATGCAGATACTTCTGCCCAGGTTGGAGTTCAGAGTGTCACCCAGAAGCCTCTGGCAGTGCACCATCACCTTCAACAGCCCCAACAACCAGTACTCTCTTATGTGAGGCTGGAAGAGCATCTGTTCTACCCTAACCTCTTGCTTTTCTGCCCTTGCTTTTCTCAGATGATAGTTTGTGTCTTATATTTTCATTACCATCCAAGGTTTCCAAAGTGTTATGAAGAGCAAAGAGATCTATGCTAGCATGCAGTAGGATTTGTAGCTGCTTAGGCAGCTTTTGAAACTGTCCAAGAATTTTGCTGTTTTCAACTTTTTCGGAGGTTGCTTTGTTGCCATTCAAGGGAGAACATTTCCAAACATTTAGTACACAGTGATGTTTAAATTTCTGTTAAAGTAGTCCAGTTCTGGTGTTCTTTCCGCTGCTGTCCTTTGAAAATACAGTTCCTAGAGGTGCTCATGCAAACATAAAGTAATACTGTATCTTTCAGCTCTTTGTTAGCAAAGAATCTGTCTTGATTTCTTCAACTGGGAGTATTTGTTTGAGTCTTTGAGTATGAATAAGCATACAACACATTAATATGAATAAACATTCATACTCGAAGTGGTGGAAGTATCGTCCTCTGTTTTTTGTTATCTGGTTATTATTAGAGAAACCAGGATTTGCCTTGAGAGTTTGAACTTAGTGCTCCACAAGTGTGCAATTTCATGAAGTATGTGCTGTGAAGGACTCAGTCTGCAGCCCATGGATCAGTTTGCAGAGATACCTTTTAAGCACCCTTTTTGTTCTTGCAGTACTGGGGCAGCTTTGGCATGGTTTGGGTCCTTGCTGTAAGACAAAAGAGTTGTAGGTTAGTGATAAGCATCCATCAGGAAGCTTGTGCACAGTTAGATGATTTGGCATCAGGAGCCTTGTCAGAGCTCCTGCACTAAGGTGGCATTTACCAACCTGAAAGAGGTAGAGGTGCCAATAGCAGTTCTCTGCTGCCTGCTTATTCCCCCCACCCAGGAGTACCCAGTGCAGAGTTATCCTGGTCTAAAGGCAGCGTCATCCTTTCCAAATGGCATAGAGCAGTCTGGTCTTCTCTGAAATAACTGGGTTTGTGGGGAAGTCATGTGGGAGAGTGAAATACTGAGTAAACAAAAGCTAGCACTTCCAGTGAGCTCCCGCTGTGCTCACTGC
Organism: Bolborhynchus lineola; assembly: GCA_025448015.1. Taxonomy (NCBI): domain Eukaryota; kingdom Metazoa; phylum Chordata; class Aves; order Psittaciformes; family Psittacidae; genus Bolborhynchus; species Bolborhynchus lineola. The sequence goes on from JAOEHX010054622.1 coordinate 52,948, forward strand.
CGTGGCTGCCTTGCCATCATTTCTAGGATTTAACCATCCTCCTGTTTACATCAGCCCGCCCCATGCTGTGGGGCCGTGGCCGTGCTTAGGAATCCTCCCATGGAAAAGGCAAGGAAGGAAGTGGAGGGAGGATGGGGCTTCGGCATCCTGTACCCTTCAGAGGGGAGTGGCTGCAAATAGCTGAGCTTGAAGGACGTAATACTTCATATGTTTTAACACAGGCTGCTTGAACCTAGATAAACCCTCGATTAAAGGAGAAGACGCAGATGATTGTGTGTCACTGTTAGAAACTGCTGGGGAGTTTGAGAACATCCTTCTAAAACCCTTTCCTTCAAATGACAAGAGGAAGGGAGAGGACAGACGCGCCTTGTGGAACTGAGATTATACAACAGAGCTAATGCAGAGCTCTAAACTTGAGCTGCAAGGTCCAGAAGGCAACTTTTGTGGAAAATACTGCTTGTGATTGGGAACAGGGATGCTGTTTTCAGGATCCAGCCTATAAAACATTAATTTGATTTTATTCTTCAGTTTGTTAATCTGTCTCAGATGGAGGAATGCAGTTTAGGATCCACAGACATCCCTTGGAATGGGCAGGTAAGGCTAGAAGGTGCAACTAAGTGTTGATCTTTAACTTATGCAATGTACTGCATACACTACTGCTGTCTTCTCTGAGATACGTTTTGATTCCGCCAGCAAGCCTGTGAACTGTTCACAGACAGAGATGGGGAGTTCACAGAACATAAGTGGTATGTAGTGGTAGGTAAATACTTGTTTGTATACTACTCACTGAAATATCGTGTTTTATATAGGTTCACACAATGTGATTTATTATAATAATTCTTTGCAGTGGAAGCTGTGCCTTGAAATTGTTAATTTACTCACTGGCTTTCCAAGAAAGGAGTGAGGCCTCAGGTGACAAAATTTATCTTCTCCTTTAAACGTGTCCTGATGCAGTTTTCAATTGCTTCTAAGTGTATTTGAGTGAAATTGATCTATTTCATTAGTTCAGTAAACTTTGTGCTGCTGTTTTAATGATTACCTACGGTTGGGTTTGAATTCTTTCAGTATTTATAGAATTAAAATTATTAGAGGTTACCAAAGTGAAAATACTGCACAAAACTTAGCGTTACAAACTTCCCCAGTCAGTGGCTCAGAATCTACAGTAAGTACTCTTTATTAGTCTCACATTTTGGTGGTAGTTCGTTTTACCACTTGGACGTCTGTGCTCACACCAAAAAGCAGAGTGCACTTACTGGCACCAGGACTGAGGCTTTGGAAGTCATGCAGTAAAATGTATGTACATCAATTTCATCAGAGTCCTGTTTTGCATCCTAGAGATCTCATGATGGTTGGCTCAAAATTCAGTTGCAAAATATCCTCTGATGCAGATTAACTACTAACCTGTTGCTTTTAAAGACTGAGTGAAATGACAGAGTAAAATAGGCAAAAGGAGACCGTTCTCAATAGTATGCTTATGAGAGAAACTGGAGGCAGATCCATGAATCTCAGCTTGAGACGAAGCTGTTCATAGCCTTGCCCTCTACCAGCCTTCCAGCTCCTCTGATACATACTGTAAGAGAACACCTGACATTTAGATTGAGTACAAACACCCCTCTTGATAATTGTATGCATCACATGCGTCTTCTTCAGTGCCCAAGAATTCATTCAAATTAACCTGAAATGTTAAGGAGGTCAGCATTTTCAAATTAAGAATAAACAATAAAGCACTTCAAAAGATCTTGAATAAAACATCTTCCAGAAAGGGATAAAACCCCCTGGGACTAGGATGTAAATCCCAGAATTATGCAGAGATGTGGTGTTACAAATATGCTTGATCTCTTCTGAGCTAAACTGCAAGGATTTTTCAAGAGCTGCGAATTAGAATGGCCATATATGGTAGTGAAAGATGAAAATACCCAAACTGTGTATGATTGAAACCATTCAGTGACATTCAGAATCTGTTAAGCATCACCTTCACCTTCTCCCTGATGCATATAAGCGTCTTTATAAATGTGTTGCAGAAAAGAGTTCAGTATGTAAAGTTTGAAGGTCTTGGGTTGCTGTAGGGAGCTGTCAAATTTTTCCCTATGCACTAAGCAATCCGTGATGTTTCCACACTAGGAGTTCATGACTTCTGTAATGTTTCGGTATTTGAAGAATAAAAGTCCTTTGTATTCATGGAGGCAAGCCTTTTTTCGCATAACCTCATGCTACTGATCGTGGAAACAGGGACAAGAAGATAAGCATTGGTTTGCATATGATCAGTCTTTGCTCTGGGACTATAAAGCTTGCTTCCCATATTAACTGATACCAGTTCTACCTTGTTTAAATGTCTCATGAAAGACTGTGTCTTACTTTTTTATTTATTTGTTGATTTCAGCTGTGCAAGATGACTCCTAAGGTGATGGATGCCAGGTAGCTCATCTTTTTTCCTAAGGCAGAAATAATGAAAGCAGTCAGACACAAAGAACAAAATGTGAACTCCACAGAAGCCTCCTGACCCCTGATGTCAGACACTGATTTATCAGGGCTTTCAAACTCCCGTAATATCCGCGTGCAAAATTGGGAGTAGCAGTTTATAAATCAGATGATTGTGCTGCCATTCAGACAGGTTGGAGAAATAGGCAAACAGGGAGCTTTGGAAATCAGCTTTGCAGAAAAAGATTTGGAGGTCCTGAGGGACAAGTAGTTGAACGAGAGCAAACAGTGCGCCCAGGTTACCCAGTGGCTTCTGGGCTGTGTTAGGAAGAGCCTTAGCCAGCAGGTTAAAGGGGGATGGTCCTTCCTCTTGACTCAGTACTGGTGAAACATCTGAGTGCTGTGTCCAGCTCTGGGCTTCCAGTACAGAAAAGGCATGGGCATACTGGAGCTTCTTATGGCTCTTACTCTTTCATGAGCATAATTTTATCGTGAAAACCTATTAGGTAAGAACGATACTTTCTTTCATTGCACTGTTCATACCTTTATCCAGCACTTCTTTATTGCTTTTCACATAAGATAGCCATACTGAATTGACATATGCCAGAGGAAACTGCAGCCCATTTGTTGTCATGTCAGGGATGAGCTGTGGACAGGGGTGGGGAGTTACAGTGCTGACATGGAGGCTAGAGGCTGTTGGCATTACAGATGCCATTGGTAATGATGGTGAGGTCTGAAAGTGGAAGAAATTAGTTCAGTTCTTGACTTCAGGTTTGGCTGATTGCACAACAGTTTAATAAAGAAAACATCATTACTTGGAACTCATTTGCTTCACAGTGCTTTCAAAACTGGTCAGTGTGAAGTTCCAAACAGTGGTATTTTTATTACTACCCACTTTTCATTGTAGAACATGTCTCACATATGCTGATTTGTGCAGGGTTGCAGCTCTGAGAAATGTATGTATTGTTTTGTGCCTAAGAATTATTGATGACAGAAAGATACCGTGCAACTTGCATGGTTTGATTTATTTCAGAAGTGTAGACTCACTGGACAAGATAGCAATGCAGTAACACAGTATTTTGTTGCATATTTTATGTTCTGGGAAGAGATATTTATATCTCCTCTTTGGCCCAGATTCTGGAACAGCTGCCAGTTTCACAAGCAGTAACAATTATGTGCTAAAAGGGGAGCTGAACTTCTCAGAATTGAGGTTCCCTATTCCCTGTGGAATTTATATATATAGCGTATGTGTGTATATACACACGTATATACGTATATATGTTTTGGAGGAGAGGAGGGATGAGGTAGTGGTAGTAGCGACGCTGCTTTTTGTGCTATCAAACTCTTTCTTTTGATTTTGATTTGGGTTTTGGTTTTAATTTTGCATAGCTTAACCTTACTGAGACTATCCCATCCCTGTGAATTTTTTGTTGCAGTGTTGATAAGTAAATTCCAGCAACATTGTGTGCTTCAATGTTTTTGTGCTATTCACCTTTTTTTTCTGTTCAGTTTCTCTTTTTAAAGTCCATGAACTGTGGGTCAAAGTTATCTTTCCATATGCATTAGTAATGTTATTTTTCCCCCCTCCATGAATGGATAACAAAATCTGTTTCAGAAGAAAACCAAAGCCATCCAGAATGAATTCTGTAATTTGAGTCCATTGCTAGCAGGCAGTGGTCTGTCACCATTTCTCATCCCTCTGTCTGCACCACCCTCTGTTGCAATGGCAGCGTGCCTGTGGGCAGAGTGTCAGTGATTTAGGCTTCATTGCTGCAAAGGAGACTGTTACTTCATGAGAGGGCTTAAAATCCAGGCCCTTCTGAAGTGTTGGATTTTATTAGATAAGGTGTAAGAAAATGTTCTCCTTTCTTCTAACTGTCAGCTCAGAATTCAAGACTGTTCATGTGGGACTTTTTCTGATGCTCACTGATAGCCCTGTGAAAATTACCGTTGACTTTACTTAGTTCCTGCCGTTTAAAAACACAAAGAACAATTTGTTGTGCCCTAATGTTGGATGTCTCACTGTTAAAGGCATATTTCCTTGCTTCAGATTCCTTCATTTGTTTAATAAGCTAAGAATAAAGAATATAATGTTTATGGTTATAACACACCAAGTATCTGTCCTTCTGCTCAAATGAATTATGAACAGACTCTTCTCCAATGGCATGTTAGGGGAGGTGGGTATTTTTGTCATACAGTACACCTTTATTTACCCAGATGTAACAAGAACACTGAATAATTTGAAACTGGTTCAGGTAACTGGAACTCTTAAATCTGCTCGCTTTTGCCAGCAGTGGTTTGGGGTTTGGATAACCACATTTGTATGGTAGACCAAAATAGATAATAGTGTAGATTCGCTGCAAGTTAAACTGTATCTCATGGCTTCCTAGAGTTCTGTCTGTGGAAGATAATAGTGGGACCTTGGGTTAGGAGAATAAAGAAGTAAATAAATAAGGAGTGTATTGTTTTGGTTAGAGCGCCACTGTAAACCACATAGAGTTGGGGTATTTTTAACTTTAAGGGATATCAAATACCACTGGAAAGAATTCGAATGTTGTATTCGAGGCTGCAGGCATAATTGTCTAGTTAAGAAACAGCTGCCTAAATGCACTTGTAAAACATTTTGTTGCATAAAGGACTTCTCTGTATGTAAGAGTTAAGTTGGATTTATGTCGGCTTCCTTTGTGCGATCATAATTAACTTTTATGCCCCTTCAGACAGCTGCTCACTCTTGATTTTCTGTCATTCACACAGTGTTCTGGGTGCCTGAATACAAGCTGGTGAATGAAAAACAAACCCTGAGACCTGTGTTTGTTACTGTCTAGTTCAAGAGAGAAAAATATGGATACTGCTAAACTGATCTGCAGATACTTACTGCTTGTTTCTCCATTCTCTTTTGAATGTATTTTGGTGAATATCTGTTTTGTATGCCTGGCTTACTAAGTGACAGGTCTGCACTTTGAGCCTGTAACTCAGCTTCACTGCTAAGGAATACTGTGCCTGTCAGGAGACTGAAAGTGCAGGTATTTTGGTATATGTATCAGAAGATTCTTACTAGTTTCTGAAGCATAGGATATTAAAAACTGAAGTAAGTCCTGATACCTCTAGTTGCAATTCTGTACTCCTAGCTAGGGAATGAATGTTAGATTTGCACATCGCAGAGTAGCACCACTGTATAAAATGGTAGGTAACTCTGTGATGAAGTTTCAGTGAGCTCTCTGCTCCCGGCAGCCTCTCTGTTGAGTTAGGGAAGTTTTGGAATTTAATACCTTACCTTGGCAAGTCATCTCTTACAGGAAACCATATGTTTACTTTGGCTGATGTGTGTGTGCTCACTCTGCATAAATTGATCCAACTAAAAACCGTGAAAGAGAATCCATTTATCTTTTGCCAGTTATTTTGATTCTTTTTTAATGTAGTTTTTGTAATGCAAGTAATTTTTTGTATCTGAGTCTCTTGGGACAGAAAACTGAGAAAACTGCTCTTATAAATACTACTGATAGTTTAATTTCCTCTTTCAGACGAGAACTCTCCGGCCAATTTCTGGGATTCCAAGAATCGGGGAGTGACTGGCACACAAAAAGGACAAATAGTATGGCGAATTGAACCTGGCCCATATTTTATGGAATGTGAGTACCTATCTTTCCAATGCGTATCAAAAGGCAAGCATGCTTTTGTGCCAAGGCAAGTGAACAGGATGGCATTTGATACCCATTTCTTCAGTCCCTCTGATAAACGAAAGGGTTTGGTCATATTGCCCTAAGGGCAGCATTTTCCAGTGCATTTGCTGGTTGTTATAAAAATGGAGTTGCGCTTAGATGTCATTTGTGTTCTAGGGTGTCATGGTTTAACCTCATCTTTTGACTAAGTGCCACATAGCTGCTTGCTCACTTCCTCTCTGACTTCCTGATCGGATAGGCAGGAGAATCAGGAAAAAGTAGAACCTGTGGGTTGAGATGAGAACAGTTTAATAAATAAAGTGAAATATAATAAAAATAACAGTAGTAATGAAAAGAAAGATAACAGAGAGACAGAGAGAAGTAAAGCCCCAGAAAGACAAGTGATGCACAATGTAATTGCTCACCACCAGCCCAGCCCAACCCAAGCAGCAACTGGTGGTTCCCAGTCCACTCCCACCAGTTTATATACGGAGCATGGTGTTCTATGGCATTAACTATATCCCAGGTGAAACTAGAACATAGGGATATTCTTAGTGTGATTCATTTTAAGGGAGGAAGAAACTGCCTTTTGCAGTGCCCTATAGGATTATACACATTGAAAGATAAAGTCCCTTCCCAAGAAGTTTAATATTTCAGTTGGACAAACATTGATAGTAAATGCACTTGAAGGAAATTGTAGTAAGCTAGTAATGCTTGCTAATGTTGGTTAGTATGAAGGTTAGATTTGTCTTGAAGAAATGCCAGTCTCTTGTCCAGTTGTACCAGGATTTCTCAGCTAAAGCTTTGTTGTGCTGGGAAATCCACTCTGCAGTTTGGAAATACCAAGTCTCTACGTGACTAGAAGAAAAAGGCTTTAGCTGAACTCCATAAGGAGTATTGGTAGCCAAGCTTTAAACCAGATGCTCTGCCACTTGCTTAGGTTACCAGGGTTTATAGGAAGCTAAGCCACTCTGCTGTGTGCCTTCCGTTTGCTTGGTTTGGTTAGTTTTTCTCTCTTTGATGAAAAGGAGCTATCTTACCATCTCAAGTATATGACCCCCTAAAGAAATTGATTTTTTAATCCCAAGATGTTATGTCTGAGCTTGCTGAAAACTCTGATATACCAAGCATCAAAGTGGCAATCAGTCCCAAAAGAGCCGTGAGCTGCTCTGCCACCTGTTTAGCCTCACAGCAATGAATCCTCCCTCACAAATAAATAAATAAATAAGTAGGAATACTCCCACTCTGTTACTTCACTGTACACTGCAGGGCTGCTAACTGTAGGTCTTGGCAGGAATTTTTCTTCTAATTAAATGACATAACAGCAGTACATGTATTTCAAGAGGTGTTGTGTACCCTGTACTATAAATACTCATGAAAACTTCTTATTTCTAGAACTCATCATTGAATCCTGCCAAGTTTTTAATAGCCTAAAATTAAATCCCATTTCAGGAGTTCATTACAGGAAAAATGATTGAACTGATGATAAAGAAGAATAATAAACATTAAGATAATTAACTTTCCTGGAGCCAAAGACAGTTGTATATTAAAGCAGATTAAAAGGAATATTAGGAGAGTTCATTGCCTTGCCTTTCTTCTACATATACTCTGTTAGTATTGTTGCCAATATGGGCAGTTTGACTCTAATGTTATTTAGATCTTTTACCAGTTATGTGTTGCTCCATAATGTATGGAGATGAGGCTCTTGAGTTCATGTAGCCTAGGCTAATGCTTCAAGAACCTGTAGTTTTGACTTAAAATCAGTTACAACTGACTTTGCATTTTGCAACCAACTGACAGAATACAAGGAATACGTTCTTTGGTTGTGGTTAGCTTTACTGATGAACAGCTCTGCTGCCATACAGTGAACTAGAGACAAGCAATTAGCAGCAGCTGAGAACTGTAAAAAGGAATGTTTATGAGCATCTGTTGCTATAGCACATAGTATGGCAGTCAAATATGTCACCAGTGACACCTGTGTTTCTAGTGAGACATTAAAAATTACACTAAAATATTTAACTGAATTTCTGATACTATGTTATAAGCTAGAAGCTCTACAAATACGTGACCATGTTTGCTCAGCAAGGGTTTTTCTTGTAGCTTATATGTGTTGAAGCACCTCTGACACACATACAGGCAGCTGCTCTTTTTCTTTCTTTCTTTTTTATCCCTCAGATCAATAAATCACAGCCCAGGCACAAGCAGCAAATGGCTGCGCAGTTCAGGTGCAACCACAGCGTTACAGCCTCTGCGGTGCAACATCAAGCTGGGTGTGGAAAGAGCTGTGCTGACAGGGTTCTTGCTATACTCTACAGACATTGTTGCTGCTCAGCCTGTCCCAGGCACAGAGGTGAACATAGCTCCCTTGTTAGCATCTTTCTCCTGCCATTGTGCTGATATAATTTGTACTCTCACTGTACCGCTGCATGTGATGCTGCTGTCACAGCAATTGAGGTAGAGGAAGAGGCAAACAGGAAGGCTCACATGCCCAATAAAAATAGCATCATAGAATGGTTTGCTTTGGAAAGGACCTTAAGATCATCTAGTTCCAGCCCCCTGCCATGGGCAGGGGCACCTCTCACTAGAGCAGGATACTCAAGACCCTGTCCAGTCTGGCCTTGAACACTTCCAGGGATGGACCACATAATATACCTGATTCTTGAAGTTAAGATACCTCTTATGATTTTATCTGCTATTATTTTCCAAATTTGGAAAGAACTCTACAGTTGTAGATTTGTTGTGCTTAGAAATACCTTTGATAAGGGGCAGAATGTATCAGATGCAGGTCATGGTACTAGCCGTTTGTTGTATTCACTCCTCACAGTAATGACATGCAGCAGACCAGTAGCAACCTGGCTGTGCTTCTCTATGAATGAAAGAAGACAGTGGAGAACAATCCCAGATTCAGCAGCAATGTCCTTCAATTTGTGAAGCAGCATCTCCAGTAAGAGGAAACAATGTCTGAGGAACCAGTATGGAGAAAACAGATCAATCTAATTTCATAGAATCATAGACTAGTTAGGGCTGGAAAGGACCTTAAGACCATCTAGTTCCAACCTCCCTGCCATGGGCAGGGACACATCCCACTAACTGTTAAGAACTGATTTTCTTATATTTGTCTTGCCTTAACCTCTTCATCACCAGACTAAGCAAGGCCAGCTCCCTCAGCCTCCTCTCACAGGTCACATTTTCTCCGTTCCAACCATCTTCCTAGCCCTCTGCTGTCCCCTCTCCATTCTCCCCATGCTCTTGAAGCTGGGGACCCAAAACTAGGCACAGTATTCCTCACCAGTACCAAGTAGAAGGCAGGACAGTAACTTCCATCTCTCTGCTGGTCACACTTCTAATGTAGCCTCTGAGGTGGTTTGTTGTATTAGCAGTGAGAACACACATTCAGCTTGGTGTCCATCCTGAGGCCATTTCCTTTTCATCTTGCAGTCTGTTCAGAGGCCATAGTGATGCATGGGGTCCTTCCACCCCTGGTGCAGACTTGCAAGACTTCCACTTGCACTTGATGACATTACTTTTGACCCAGTCTTCCTATCGCTTGTGCTCTGATGTATAGAGAAGCCTCAGGAGATAATGGTTTGCTAGGTATATAATTGAGTTAGAGCTGGGCTTATGTCACTGCAGGGTTTTCTGGCTTGGAGCTGTTTTGTGTTTGGAGCACAGACAGTGCTTAGTTGCCACTGCCTCTATACCGCTATACCCACATGATTGGCTCCCTGCTCTACCTATACACGAGGAGAGGAGGGGGATGTTTCCTGCAAGCCTGAGAAGCCTTGAAACAGCTCTGGCGATGAGAACTGAAGATGCTTCATAGCAGTTACGCTGTAACTACATTAATCCTTTAGTTTTTACAGTCGGAACTGGCCTGAAGTTGCCTGCTCTTTTGGCAAGGAAAGGAACAGACGTTACTGATGTTGAAAGATGAGATCAGGCAGCGTGCATGTTATCCCAAAGACTACGGTTGTGGTTTTTCCCCGGCAGTCTCAAAGCTTAGGGACATTACATACCTTTTCACCAGTAATGTAATATCTCCATAGGGCGAAGTGCAAAGGCTCATAAGCTCGCTAACAAGCCATATGCAAGTGATTTTCTTGCAGAAGGAATATTTCCAATTTAATTGCATTAATGTTAATCAGTGGGAGTCAGCTGGATTTGGCCTCAGATTCCTTCTGCAATCCGCAGATTTGTATTTTTTAAGAAAAGCATCTTATGCCTTAATTTGGGGAGGTGTTTTTCCATAAGCATAATTGTAAATTTACCAAGTTTCACTGAGGATTGTGGAACTTATGTTTTAAGGCAGTTCTTGCATAAACGATTTCCTGATTTTTACATTACTGTATATCCTTAGTTTTGAAACTCAATTTTTGCGTTATTCCATTTATTCTTCTTAAAATCCCTCCCTATGGATTCAGCATCTCCTATTTCCCAAACTAACATGTAAAGGCACAGTTTGCTGTCTGTTCTGTTCGGATCAAGCAACCGGCTGAAAGAAGGGCAGGGAGAGTCTTGTCACCTTCCTACTAAACCCAGACATAATTCCCCACAAAGCATCCAAAATTAGCAAAACAAGGATGAACAAAGAAAGCTCTTAATTGCTTTAGACAAAAATCAACACCAGAACAATCTGTGGACTCTGCCCGGAGAAAGGAGAATCAAAAGAATCATCAGTGAAATAATGAGAAATGAATTTAATGTATTCCAGAAGTACAAGCAGGATCTGAGTGGAGTGACTGAGGAAAGGGAATGGGGAGGGAGGTGGGGGAAGCCTATGCAAAGGAGAAAGAAAATGCTTGCAAAATCCAAAGTCCAGCTCACCATCAGGAACAGCTGGTGTCCTCAAGCTGTCACCTCAAGACAAAGCGAGTGGCTCTGAACTGCTGGCTCTGAACTGCAGAGACAACCAGTAAGGAGGCATATATACAGAATGTATGTTTCCCTACAGAAGGAGGAAATGTGCCATGTAAGCATGAAAGGGAACGCAGTCATTGTAGAGGTTCAAGGAGGTGAATTTGAGCATCACTATGCCCAAGATGTTGTTTCCTTACTCACATAGTAGAGGTGGCTTTAAAACATCCTGTTCTGAGGCTTGATGAAATGTGGAGGAAGGAAAACAATGACTCATTAGACGGCTCCCTCAAGTTGTTTGCTGTGTAAACTGCAGAAGGATTGCTAAACGTGGCCGTAGCACTACAGTTTTCATACTGCTCCGGTAAAAGGAAAAGAACAAGTTGTTCAGGGGGTATTATTCTGAAGAGGTTGCAGTAATGTGAAGTTGCAACACAGCTTCATGATAGGAGGAGAAAGTTGGGGCTGT
>JAOEHX010054624.1:0-14714 GCA_025448015.1 Bolborhynchus lineola
GGCCAGGTTGGACACAGGGGCTTGGAGCACCCTGCTCCAGTGGAAGGTGTCCCTGCCCATGGCAGGGGTTGGAACTGAATGATCTTAAGGTCCTTTCCAACACAAACTATTCTATGATTCTTTGATTCGTGACAGAAGGAATCAGTTAGGGTTTAAAACTCCATGTCATCTTTCCAAGAGATGCTGAAAAGGGTGTTTTTGATGTGTAGCACTCATTGTACAGTGAATGTACGCAAGAAGAGGTGAAGGTTTGCAGGAGACTCTGTCTTTGCAGCTTCACCTTTCTACAGGGGACCAGCAACTCTCTTATGTTATTATCAGGATCCCATTCAGGGGAACCTATCTTCAACTTCTCTGGCCTGGAGACCAACTTCTATGGTATAGAGAACTCCTGAGACTGTAAATCCAGCAGCAACCTCCGTGGACCAGCCTGAGGGTTATGAGACCCTGAGGCTCAGCATACTGCCTCACCTCTGGAAACACCACTTTTGAGGGATGCAGTGGATTGTGAAACCCATTTCTTTGGGAATAATTCTCTACACAGTGGGGTATCTGCTGTATTACGATGTTCAGAGCCAAGAAGGGGAGAAAATGTTAGTGGGAGAGGAGCAAAGCAGATACATAACACATGGGAAAGAGCTGTCTCTCCCAGCTAATGCCAATGTTCCCTTCAGCGTGTCCCATAGTGTTTGGATTGCCTGAAGCTGAAAATATCTCCAGGAACAGCTGCTTCCAGCATTTCCCTTTGAAAACAGCCATGTATCCAAGAGGCTTTTAGGGAGTTTTTCCCAGACACCTAACAGTTTTACTCCACAATGTTGCCCATTAACCTGTTAACCCCTTTCATGTTTTCCGAATCATCCCACTTCCTCCATCTCAGGCTGCCATTGAGATCTTCCCTTAGTCATCTCCATTTGACCAAAGCACATTGCTTGGTTCTGCAGGGGTGCAAAGCTGGCTTGAACCCAGATTCTCTCCCTTTTCTACTAAAAACTGACCCAAACCAGTTTGCTTGAGCTCAAAATTTCTGTTTCTCACCTGAAGAACAAGTTCTGTGCTCGAAGCATGTTCCTTCTTTAGACACCACTATTGTGCTCCTTCAGAAAAGAACCCTTCAGATAAATCATAGAATCACAGTATGGTTTAGGCTGGAAAGGACCTTAAGATCATTCAGTTCCAATCCCCTGCTGTGGGCAGGGACACCTCACACTAGACCATGTCACCCAAGGCTCTGTCCAACCTGACCTTGAACACTGCAGGGATGGGGCAGCCACAGCTTCTCCGGGCACCCTGTGCCAGCGCCTCAGCACCCTCACAGGGAAGAACTTCTTCCTTATACCCAACCTGAACTTCCCCTGTTTTCAGTTTGACCCCATCACCCCATGTCCTATCCCTACAGTCCCTGATGAAGAGTCCACTCATAAGCTGACCTGTGATTGCAGTTCAGGTGTCACTGGAATGCTCTTGGTCCATGCTGCCAGGCAAGACCCATCTCCTGGCAGACAAAGTACATGTTTTCAATGGCCTTTTCAGAAGAGAAATCCTTTCCCTTGGCTCCCCTTGAGCACAGTTGTTCCTTTCAAAGGTTTGGGCTGAAATACAGCTGGCTCAGGACTTCAGACTGAGCCCAGCAATTCTGAAGCTCCTGCTAGCCCTGGCTTGCTTTCACATTCCCAGAGCTCATTTCATGATCTTGAAGATTCCCTGCTGTTGTAAGAGGCAGCACAAAGCGCTTTACCCCGACACAACCAGAAGACATCTGCACATTTCCATCTGCCAATGCCATGCAGTTTGCACACACATCTTTCAGCACCAAAGTATGAGCAAGCAGGTGGCCAACAGCATCAAGTCCATCCAGATAATCTGTTCTTTAGCAGCGAGTCAGCTGTAGGCCACCTTCCACAGCAGGAGGTAGCATCAGGGGCTCTGTGCGTGAAGCATGGGTGAAGCAAGACAAAACCTTAATATTCCAGTTCCTGAGACATTTCAACACATCTCCGGCCATCTGTACTCTGGCGAGGACTTGCGGTAAGGGCAGCGGGGGCAAACAATGCGTCATGCAACAAGGGTTGGCCTCTTCTTCCCTGAAACTGCTCCCCAGATCCTACGTCAGCTCCAAGGTAGCTCCAGTCGCTTGGGCCATCTCTCTGGTCAATTCACATGGCAGAGGGTTATGCTGCTTCTTTAGCGATGTTATGCCCAAACCATGTTAAACAGCCACTGTTGCTTCTCTCAGGGAAAATCAAGTTTGTGAGCTGGGAAGGATGGCAAATTCCTTCCCCAAAATTAAGGGACAGGAAACAAACAGTCAAGAAGCTGAAGGCAGTAATACGCTTAGGAGCTGTGAGCATGAGTCTCCAGGCTCGTGTAAAGGCAGCCTCCTTGGACACTTTCCCTTTCCAATTGTTCCTTACTTAAAACAGATTTTAAATACCTTTGTGGATGATAACATGGAATTGAATTCAGGCTGCTGAGCCATGGATGGCATGAAAGATCCGTGCAGGACATAACGTTAAGAAGCACATCTCCATTCCTCACAGCTGGAACAGATGCCATCCCACCTACCCCCTCCCTGTCCAAAGGAGCATCTCCAAGGGGGCCCAGCCCCAAGGAGCACAGGGATTTCAAGTGCCCCTCAACAACAATGCTCTTAGATGTTGCTATTTACTTAGCCACCTCCCCCCCAATGCCCCCAGCAGTAGCTCTGTATTTGTCTGCTCCTCTTATAGAATCATGGAATCCCAGACTGGTTTGGGTTGGAAGGGACCTTAAAGCTCATCCAGTTTCAACCCTCTGCCACGGGCAGGGACACCTTTCACTGAACCAGATTGCTCCAAGCCCCATCCATCATATTCATATTCTTCTGTCTTTCTGCTGGGAAAAGAAAACAAATCAAGGAGCTGAGCCACTTAAACCACAGAGAAGCCAAAAGTAATTCTGTGGAAATGAAATGTGGAATGAAGGGGAAAAAAAACATTAAAAAAAATGTAAGAAAAGAAAAAAGCAGTGCCTGTAGAATTAGAAATACTTAACCAACCTGTAAAACTGCAAGTGTGAGAACTAGTAGCACTGTGCTTCCCTGCGCTTCAGGCATAATCCAGTTTCCTACATGCATGTTGTAGAAGACACCCTAATATCCAGGAAGGTTATTGGGGTTTCTGCTTTGACTGGGGACAACCCACCCCCCCCATGCCCTTCAGCATCAGCGCTGCCCTTCTCCATCATGCTTGAGGATGAGGTGTGCACATATTTAAGGGAGTTTTCCTGCATATTCATGGATATTATTGATTTTCTTAGACCTCTAAGTAGAGTTGGAGGAAAGGAGGCTCATGAGCCAAGAGCTTTGTCTGGTTTCTGCAGCAGGACCAGTTGATTTGGCAAAACCTCCCACACATCTTGCCTGCATGGGCTCTGCAGAGGGAAGAAGGATGCTGGATGGGTGCAGTGGTGAGGGCTAGCAATAGGTGGCATGCTTGAATAGGGTTAACCCCTACCTTCCCCCAAGCAGCCCAAGACATCCCGTGGAAGAGACCCCAGCAGCCTTTGCTCTTTCCAAAGACAGGCTTAGCTGAGCTCATCTGCAAGCACATACATCCATATCCTTACTGGCATCAGTTCACAGGAACAGATTTGATTATGTCTTACATGTGGCTGGAGGTGAGCCCAGGCCCATGGTGCTGGCACTAGGGTGCTGCTGGTGTGTTCTACATCAATGCTGTTAGATCTTCCTTTTGTCCCCTGCTCCCCTCAGTTGCTGCCAATGGACCTCTGCAGGACTCGATCTCCCACCCAGTCTGAAGCTCCATCTAACCTGGGACTGGCCATCTTCCTGCCACATCACCCCTTCCTCCCTGCTGCCTTCAGACCACCAACCTGGATGTTTCTAGGTCCTGTGGTCTTCACCAGGCAGCTGAGTGTCTCCTGGAAAGCACACGAGAGGCTCTGAGCACTGGCAGCATCCACATGGGTAATTCATGGCTCACTCTGTGAAGCTGGACCAAAACCGTGGCAGCAAAGGGAGAACTTCAGGTACACTCAAAAATATATGGGGTTTGTTCCTAGTGAAAAAGCAAGAAAACCATCCATTTGCTTGGGTCCAAAGTGCTTCCTGGAGAAGGCGGGAGAGCGCTCGAAGTGCCTGGTGCCCTTCTTGGTTTTGGAAATGCAAACATCATTTTAAACCAGAACCACAAGGAGAAGCCTTGCATTTAGAAGCTGAAACTTCCATGTTGACTTTTGGTAAGATGCAAGGTGCCTTTACTCCATTACCCAGGCCATGCATCTTTGTGCCTTGGCTTGTCCCTGGGTGGGAGGAATGCAGAATTGCTGCCTGCATCTCCTCCTGAAGCATCTTTCTCATGGGATTTCCAAAGGGAAGGTGTCTCAAATGGGAGGCACCACCTGGCCAAGTCTGATGGATGGAAGTGTTATGGTTTTGCTTGAATTTTAGATAAATAGATAGCATGTTCTTTCATCACACTTCACGTGATAAAAACCACCTCATGTGGTAACACAGTATTAAAGTTTCAATGTTCCCCTTATTAAAGACACCCTGATACTTTGGGCTTCCATTTGGGTGTATCCAGATTGCTCATCAATGGTGGTTGTTCCTAAATACCCCCATGAGGCAGGTGATGCAGAAACAAGCAAAAAGGGGTGACAGGATTTTGTCAGAGCTGCAATAGTTAGTGCTTTATCTGCCATGTACAGACAGTCCTTGGCTGCAGCAGTGCTTCTAAGGTAACAAACAAGAAAACAACCCTACTGTAGTCAACTGGAGTTCAAGTGGAGGAGATACAAGATAAACTGATGAAGTCTTCTTTTCTATGAGCCTCTGGTTATGAAGCTGAGTCTCACAATTCATAGAATCATAGAATCACAGAATGGTTTGGGTTGAAAAGGAGCTTAAGCTCATCCAGTTCCAACCCCCTGCCATGGGCAGCAACACCTCACACTAGACCATGCCACCCAAGGCTCTGCCCAACTGCGGCTTGAGCACCAGCAGGGATGGGGCAGCCACAGCTTCTCTGGGCACCCTGTGCCAGCGCCTCAGCACCCTCACAGGGAAGAACTTCTTCCTTATATCCAACCTGAACTTCCCCTGTTTCAGTTTGAACCCATCACCCCATGTCCTATCACACCTATAGAGGTTATTTTTGTTTCAGTTCTTAATCTAGGATTTTACGTGGCTGTCCCTCAGGTATCTGAGGAACAGGGCATAGCTCTGCTCTTTTGTGCTGATAGTTCAATGTCTATATTTTCTTTAACAATGACAAAGTTTGCACCCTGGTTTGGGTATGCATCCTTACGATACATAAAGGAAGCCCAGAAAATAAACACAGGCAAAAAGGAAGGGCAAACTTCTACCTGTGTCCACGGTACATGGAAGGTTTGACTCTTCTAGTTTTCTTGGTGTGCTCTGCATCTGAATGCAGAGATCTTCTGGTGACTGGCAAATGAAATATGACTGCTTGAGATGGGAAGTGGTTTTCTTGCATGCTAGGTTGAT
Organism: Bolborhynchus lineola; assembly: GCA_025448015.1. Taxonomy (NCBI): domain Eukaryota; kingdom Metazoa; phylum Chordata; class Aves; order Psittaciformes; family Psittacidae; genus Bolborhynchus; species Bolborhynchus lineola. Next base: position 5,510 of record JAOEHX010054624.1, read on the forward strand.
TTTGCTTTTATCTTTCTACCTCTAATGGCAAAGGAATGCTTTGGAGAGCACATGTTTAGTAAAGTTTTGAGTATGTTCCCACTTCAGGGCTGAGAAAGCTCTAAGGCCAGAGAAGCAGGAACCTCTCCTAGCAAAACCAGGCTTCTCAATCAGTATAGCTGAGGCAGAGCATGAGTGAGCCTGAGAATGCCCTGCAAAGGCAGCAGGTTTACTTCTGCTCCAGATAGCCAAAATAAAGCCACAGCTTGAAGAAAACACCACCAGAGCAGCCCCTGCAGCTCTTGTTCCAAGTCCCTGCGTGGGGTTTTAGCTGGTCAGACTCTTGTGGTCTTTTGTACCCCACTGGAGGAGAACGGATGCAGCTTTGTATGTGCTGACCCTTGGGCAGGTTTTTCACCCCCTGGAGGGATGAAATTTGTGCTTACTGCATGCAGGTCAGGTTGCTCAGCTGAAACTGGTGAGGAAAGTGGGGTTAACATTGGTGCCCAGCTTTACCAGCCATCACTCAACACCCCGCTTTGCTGCTTTAGCACAGGGGATCGAAGGCAGGGATTTGAGCTGCTGCTGCAAGAAGCTATGAACCTTTAACGGGTGGTTATGAGCTGATCTAGTTAAAATCATGCAAGTGACAGTGCAGTCTGATTTAAGTCTGGTTATATCTCTTTATGTATTTCTGTATCAGCTTCATGCCTTCCTCCCATCAAGGCAAGCTCAGTTAATAAGCCCCATTTCAATCAGATTCCATCTGTAAACAGATTGCTCTAAAACCTGCTTTTAAGCTGCCAGGAAGACTTGTCTATTCTAGAAACTGAGTCAAAGCATCACCACATGTTCCTGCATTGGGGACTGGTACATTTTGGTTTGCTTCCTGCACGTTTTTACTGAAGTCATCATGAAACCAAGCATCTGACTTAGCTGAAATATTACCTTTCCCCATTTGAGGCCCTGCTCTGCTGAAGATGGCAGAGTGGATTCATGTCCTGCTTAGAGGACACCAGGAGGACCTGGCAGAGTGGATTCATGTCCTGCTTCGAGGACACCAGGAGGACCTGACGAAGTGTGACTGACACAGGGCTAACTGCATGCAGGGCTCACACATCCAAGCAGCCCCTCTCCTTTAGGGTGACTCCTTATGGAGTGGTGTTTGGGGGGGTCGTGGGAGCTTGGCTGATGCCATGAGGCTCTGAATGATGTCTGGGAGTTTGCCCAGACCTCTTAAACAGGCCTTTGAAAGACGTAACCCTATGGAAGGTCTCATGCCGGTTCAGCACTGCAGGGATGAGGAGCACAGGACAATCCCTGCTGCAATGACTCGAGGATTAGAGCAGATTGGAAAATAAAAGCTGTCCTCAGCAAATCACTGTTGCACAATGAAAACTTCAAAATGGAAACCTCAGGTATGAAGCATCTGCCCTTTGAAACCTCTTTGGGTTTCTGCTTGAGGGTTTAGAACAAGGAGCAAATCAGTGAGGCCCTTTCCATTGGGGTAAATGCAGCACATCTGCATGCCCATTCCCCAGTTTGCTATTTCCACTCTGCAGCTTTGGCTCAGGAATGCAGTCATCGCAAGAGCTCAGATCAAACCGAGTCAGTGTAAATGATCTGCAGTAGGGACGAGAAGAGGCAATGGGGCCGCAAAGAAAGATCCCTGAAGCATTTCACCCAGTGCTTTGTGCAGTAACCCCACTATAGTCAGTGGAGATGCACTTGGGCGGCTGAATTTGACCCTGTGGGCCTCTATCCTGCTAAACTGCAAGAGGAGAAGTGAAGAGGGAGGAGAAATACACAGGAGTGAACTGGAATCCTGCTCTGGAATTGGAGCCATGATGATGATCAAAGGTACCGAGTCTTAATTTTACTTTTACAAGTATAAACCCTGGCAGGAGCAATCTGGGTGGGGACAATCTGAACCATGATTCATCTTCCTCTCCCCAGTGCTTCCCTTCCAAGCTTAGCTCTGGCCCTGCCCTTCCCACAAGCTGTTCTGTAATCTCTACTCCACGCTGCAGTGTGTGCCACCATAAAACCAGCCCTGTGATGACAATCACGATCTGGGTTGTGACGGTGAACATTCAGAGTATTTCAGTAGGGTAGGTTTTGGAGTCAGGACCTCGGGGCAGATGCTGGCTCCAGATCCAAAGCTTATTCTTTAATGTTTTCTGGGAGAAAAAAAGCATGCCTTAAGTGTGCTAAAAAAGAACACTGGAGAAGGAGCATCTGAGAGTGAGGTGCAATGCCAAGAGACAAAGACCGCAGGCCGAGGCAGATGAGATGAGTTCGGCTTGCTCCCAGGAGTGATTACACCCTTGGCTACCATCATCCAGCTAAGGTCTCCTGTCCTCTATGGGCACCACTCATGGGCAGGTCTCATCTTCACAGTACTTTTACCTATGTAGCTTTGAAGAGCTACGGGGCAATGGTGTGTTTTGGAAGGTTTCTCCTGTTTCATGGAGGGATTTGAGTAGCAACTCCAGGGTGTGCAAGGAGGAGCTGAGGACAGCTGGTGGCAGAGCAGAAGGTGTACTACATCCCTGCAGAGCCACACAGCTGTGATGAGGCCAAAAGTGGAAGCTGGGGGGGCATAGTCAAATAGGCTTTGCACAAAGGGGAACTGGATGCTCTCGGTTTACAGCAAGTGAAGTTAAGCATCTATTAGCTGCAGAAAACCATCTCCATACCCACCTGGCAGCACTGGCAGCAGAGCTTGGTCCCTTGGGTCAGCATGGTGCTGCGGATGAGGGACTGGTGCTGAAGTGCCTCAGAACACAAACCAAAGACAGATCAGCTCAAGCGTAGCCAAGGCTGAGGACTGTGCAAGATGTTCATCACCAACTGCTTCCGTTTCCCTCCTGGTACATCACTGCTCATCCTGCCTTATCCTGGCTGCCCATGGCCTCCCTGCATCTCCTCCCCTCACCGTGCTCCTGCTGTTTCACTCTCTTCTCCCAAATCCACTGTTCAGCTCTTTGCCTGTTGTCTGCAATCCCTGGGTACTGTGCTACACGAGATGACAGGAAAGAGGAGCTGAGATCCCTTTGACTCCTCTGCTGAATGCATGCAAAGCCCCCTCTTCCCAGCAGTGGGGTGCTGGCTTGGGAATGGCTGCACTTGCAGGACTGTCACCCCATGCTGCAGAGATGTCCCTTGATGGAGAGCTGTGGGCATCCGAGGCACCTCTGGGCTGCACTTTGCCATGGCTGGTGAACCCCAGAACGGGTCCCATCAGCAGATATCTGTATCCCTCCTCCTGCTGCTCTTCTTGGGGTGCCTGGATTCCCCTTGCCATCCTCTGCTTGAGGCTGCCCCTGCCATCCCGTGGTGGCCCCTGCCATCCTTTGGTGGCCCCTGCCATCCCGTGGTGGCCCCTGCCATCCTGTGGTGGCCCCTGCCATCCTTTGGTGGCCCTTGCCATCCCGTGGTGGCCCCTGCCATCCCGTGGTGGTCCCTGCCATCCCGTGGTGGCCCCTGCCATCCCGTGGTGGCCCCTGCCATCCCGCGGTGGCCCCTGCCATCCAGTGGTGGTCCCTGCCATCCCGTGGTGGCCCCTGCCATCCCATGGCGGCTCCTGCCATCCCGTGGTGGCCCCTGCCATCCCGTGGTGGCCCCTGCCATCCAGTGGCGGCCCCTGCCATCCCATCAGCCCAAGACTTAGACATGCATGTCTTATGGGTGGGGGGGATGCTCTGACCATTGAGGAATGATGGTGGGGGACACTTCCAGAGGAGATGAAAGGGCTGCCCAGGGGGGTAGATGGGGCACAGGGCAAGAGGCTGCGCAAGATCCAAGACACCCCTAACGGGCCGCTGTGTGGCTTAGGAAACCCTCACTGTGCACTGCGATGGTGGAGCTCTTTGACAGCGGCAGCAGCCATGGACACAACGGCCCCCCTGCAGCACGCGGAGGCACCCGGGCAATATCTGACTGCTCGGGGAGGGGGGAGCCGCGATGCCCGAAGTCGCCGGTGCTGTCCCTGCGCCAACCTCCAGCTGCGAGCTCCGCAGGAGCCGGCAGCTGCTGCCCCGCGGCGCTCAGAGCTGCTCCCGCCAGCATCCCGCACGGCTCCTGCCACAGCGCTGCGCCGGCCGACGAGGAGGAGGAGGAGGAGGCTGCAGCAGAGCCGGGCTGGGAGGTAGGTACCGCTCACAGGCACCGGAGCCTGCTTTATCCCCTGAGATAGAGGAGAACGCGCCCAAACCACTGTTCCGCAGGGGCACTCCGTGGTGGTGGTGGTGGTGGTTTATGTTTAGGGCGGCCCGTTGTTTTCTCTCGTGCTCTCCTGGTGTGTTTTGGATGCTGGAGAGGGACTCTGCATCAGGGACTGTAGCGATAGGACAGGGGGTGATGGGTTCAGACTGAAACAGGGGAAGTTCAGGTTGGATATAAGGAAGAAGTTCTTCCCTGTGAGGGTGCTGAGGCGCTGGCACAGGGTGCCCAGGGAAGCTGTGGCTGCCCCATCCCTGGCAGTGTTTAAGGCCAGGTTGGACACAGGGGCTTGGGAGACATGCCCTAGTATGAGGTGTCCCTGCCTGCAGCAGGGAGTTGGAATCTGATGATCTTAAGGTCCTTTCCAACCCAAACCATTCTATGACTGTATGACTCTGTGAAGACTAATTGTTGCCACACATCTCCTCCTCACACAGCTGCCTTTGCCATATGGGAAGTGGCTGTATGGAAAGTTGGCCACTCCTTCCCCTCTTTTTGATCTCTGTATGTTTGCACCCGCAGCTCTGGGTGACAGTGACTGTGTGCATCCTCCAGTTTTGTGGTGCTTCTCACCTTTGGTAATTCAGTCCCTACTGCCTGTGACATGAGAGAGGAGCTGAGAGACAGGCCTGCTGGGGAAGGAGCGGTGTAGATGATGCCTTCAGCTCAGGCACTGTGTGTTCACACTTTGGCAGTGGCCAAAGGGCTGATCCTTTCTCACCTGGCTGGTTCTCTGAAAACACTTCAAACGGGATGCGGGACCTCTGGATATCCCTGATACCCCTGGTTGCCAGCTGAGCTGCTTGCTGTTTATAAAAGCATCCTTTTCTTTCTGGTGGCAATTCCCTCCCCACTGCACTTGTACCACAGGCAAACTCCTTCCATTCAGCACAGGTGGACTGCACTGTGACTGTGGGGCAGGAGTGGGATATCAGAGCAACAGCAGGAAGCAGCAGGCAGATTCAGGCAGATGCAGGTCGATGCAGGCAGTATCAGGCAGATGCAGCAGATTCAGGATCCAGGCAGTAGCAGGCAGATCCAGGCAGTAGCAGGCAGATCCAGGCAGTAGCAGGCAGATGCAGACAGCAGCAGGCAGCATCTCTTCCCCCCTGCCACCACACAGGGAACCGGCCTCATCTCTGATGCTGCTGAAAACCTGTTGGTTTGGTGCCTTTTCTTCTTGCAGCAGATTGATTCTCAGGCAGAGCAGGCAGACCTGCTGTGCCCAGGGCAGTGTGTGCTGCACAGGTTGTGCCAGCTGCAGTTGTGGCTGTGTTTTGCTAGACCAACCTCTCCCAGTCCTTTCCAGGTCCCTCGGTTAGTGTTCTTTTGATCGCATGCGCATCCAAAAGCCGACATGAATTTGTTTCCTGAAGAGCTTCTTGAAGGACCACCCTTGGGATCACCATTTTGATGGAGGGCGGTGGATGCTACTCCTGACATGGTTCTGTAACCCTTGCACAGGCCATTTTGCATGATCTCATTGGCCACCAGCACGCTCAGGCCACGGTTTATGATCCTAGACTCAAACTCAACCTTGTATTGAAATCATGTCTGAATATCAGACTTGTAGATGAGTCCCAGGGCTGATTTTTAAACACAGCAAGTGATTCAATGACCCTTCTTTGTCACAGGTTTCTAGAAAGCCTGGAGGCAAACATGTAATTGCTCTGTGCAGTTACTTCCTCCACAACAGGTTAGTAAAAAGGTGTGTTTTAATCCAAGCTGAACACGGAGAGCATAAATGAAGTCATGTTGGCAGCACACTCATGTTGCTGGGTAGCATGCCTTGCTGGGAAGCACATAGAATGTTAACCTCCTGTGGTATATGTGGTCAGGTGCCGTTTGATGTCTCATCAGAACATCTATTCACATTTCAAAAGGCAAAGAAAACCCCAAAACATTGTGCATCTGGAGTTTTAAGAGGTGATTTAACTTTGCTGCCTTGGACCGTGGATCCAATTTATTACATTACATTACAATGGAGAATCTCCGCTTTAACTCTTTGGATTGAATTTTCCAAAACTGAAATGAGACACAACAGGAATAAATGGGGTTTGTTCTGGTTCGTCTTCAGACCCACTTTACTGGCAAAAAGCCTTAAGTAATCACAAAGGAAAGCCTTCCTTGTCCCAGCTTATGACAATTAGCACTAGCAAAGGGAGGTGCCCAGGTTTCCCCGTGCTGACTGCCCCCACTTTTGCTCTGTGCTCTTCCTTAAGGAAAACCTCTGCATTTGGAATCACAGGCTTTGCAAATGCTTCATAGAATAAAGATTAAATAAGCAGACAGCATTTGAGGCAGAAGAAGCACAAACACCCAAACCACTATTTTTCATTACTGTATATTCAGTAATATATGAGGCTAATTCAAGAGCTTCCTTTTTCGTTAAAGGTGGCCTAAAGCATTGAGGCTCAACTCCTGACTTCAGGGTTCCTCAGTTGTCCTTTGCTCTGTCCAAGGAATGTAGACACATTAGCATTAGTCTTGTCTATTAAAATTGGTCTTGTGTTAGGTTCTGCTCAGAAAGATGAGTTCACACCCCGTGATTTCAAAACATTAATGAAACGTTTGACTTTTTACCTCTTCTCCCTCCAAACTTATCAGAGGTGAGGTATGAAACCTTGATGGTTCTTGAAATGATTGGGGTGTATCAGCAAAGAGTGAGCAAAGGAAATTCTGGGTATTATAAAAGGAAATGCAGATGTTGCCTCCACAGTGGTAAAAGTTCGTCTATTCTGTCCCACTCATTTGAAACCCACAAGAACACCTCTCATGCTTTCAGTACACCAGAAAAACATGAAACTGCAGTTTGGTAATGAGAAAACCTGCCCCATGCATCTGCATGCCACAAAGATCCTCCTCCTCCTCCTCTTCAACCCAGCCGCTTGCTGGACCTGGTAGTTTTGTGCTCTATCTTATATCACCTTTGAGCTGTGCATCTCATCCCCAGCCCATAGGAGAGGAGGATGGTGTAGGTGGTGGGATAGCCCTGAGTATCCTAAGGGATCCTCTTCACTGGTAAGGTGAAGAAGGCTAGGAAGGACTGATGCACAAAGCAGACCCATTCCTGTCAGTTCATGGTCAGCCCTGCTGCAGCCAAAGCCAAGCTTGCAGCTCCAGGCTGTGGTGGGAGGAATGCCTGCACATCCCTTTACTCCCCACAGCTTCACCCTGTCCTGCCAGCATTGCCTCCAGCAAACCTTGTCTCCCTGATAGCATCAGGGAGCTGATTATCTGCTTGTTTTCCTAAGCCAGATCAGGAGAGACTTTAAACACAGTGAGCATTGGTCCCTGCAGGTTTTGTACCTGTGCTGCTGCCTGCAACATAGGACAAGCTGTGGGTATCTGCCAAACCCTGTCTGTCCTGCTTGCTCCTGATGTGTCTGGGGTGACTCACTGGGTCCACGTTAAGGTGCTAAGCACAAGTGGACATCCCTCTTCCCCATCACATTCTGGTACATGGCCTCAGAGCAGCTGCTCTTGCGTGCAGCCCTGTGGATGGTGCATGTGCCTGGCGGGGACAGCAGGCTCCATGGTGGGTTTTTGGGGTTGAAAATGGGTTCCTAAGAGCCTGGTGCTGCAGCTCTGGAAAGAGCTCTATGCCCCTGGCTCTCCTGACCAGAAAGCTTTGAAAGCTATTTCTGGTAGTGGTGAAAAGCCCCCGAGTTTGGGGCTTGAACTACATGATCTTCAGAGGTCCCTTCTAATCCTAATGACTCTGTGATCTGTCATAGCACAGCTGTGTGCAAGTGTCTGTATTCTGCATGGTTGAATTATTTTAGCCTTTCCTTCACTACTACGAGCTTCAGCTTTTCAGTGGAAGCTTTCAGTGCAATTGTGATGCCCTCCTTGCCAGGCCCTTTGACTCACCACCTCTTGTGGAGTGGCTTGAGCTAACGGGGAGGTTGTCAGCACTTTGTATCTTGCACATTTCCTGCAAGAGGTGGCAGAAAAATGTGTTTCCTGAGATGAAGTGAGAAAAAAAACCCCAGCTACACAAACCAGATCAAAAGAACCTAAAAAACCTAAGAAAAAGAATAAAGCCACTCAGCAGCTTCCTGTTTACCAGCGGCTCAGGTATAGATTGATCAGCGGCGTTGCCAAGCTCTCCTAACACTTCCTCTCCCTCAGCAAAGCTCTCTTCACACTCTTACAAGGGCAGAGGCCTGAGGGAAGATGTGAAAGATGGGACACCACCACACAGACACCTGCTCTGACGTTGTAGCCACTGTGGTCTAGATGGGCATCGCCAATGGATGCGCTGTGTGATGCTCTTGTGCTAAGAGCAGCCCACCCTGGGGAGGCATTGCTAAAAGCACGGATCCCTCCAAGGGGTCCTGCTGCAAGTGGCAGGGTCCCCGAGTCACCATCCTTATCTTGACCCACACAGCCTTCCCTGTTTCGAGAGCATGGTTTCTTACACTGAAAGCCTTTTTTCCTTTTGGAACATAAGAAACAAGAGCTGTTTCCATGGGAAGTGCCTGTGTGAGAGCAGCCATAGGCACCAGTGACTGCATGGGGAATATCCCACCCTGCAGCCCCTCACATGCCCAGGCTGGCATGGCCCAGGGCAGGACCCCTTTGCAGACTGGGGCTGGGTGCTGCTGGGGCAGGGTGCTAGCTCTGGTGACCCTTTGCTTCAAACCAGAATGGCCAGTGCCAAGCTCCAAGGGCCCTTTGCTCTGAGTCAGCATGGTGAGGAAACAGCAGCCTACACCAGAGAGGGAATTACATGCCAGTCAGTGTAATTGCAGTTGCTGGAAAGCACAGAAGGAATAAGCAGCCTGCAAGAGAATAGAAAGTGTAAAAGACAATACATATTTGTCAAGAAGCAGCTTTACCACATCATCCTCAATTGGATGCTGGAGAGGGACTCTTCATCAGGGACTGTAGCGATAGGACAGGGGGTGATGGCTTCAAAATGAAACAGGGGAAGTCCAGGTTAGATATAAGGAAGAAGTTCTTCCCTGTGAGGGTGCTGAGGCGCTGGCACAGGGTG
>JAOEHX010054625.1:0-15178 GCA_025448015.1 Bolborhynchus lineola
GAAGAAATTCTTTACTGTAAGGGTGGTGAGGCACTGGAATGGGTTGCCCAGGGAAGTTGTGAATGCTCCATCCCCGGCAGTGTCCAAGGCCAGGTTGGACATAGCCTTGGGTGATATGGTTAGTGGGAGGTGTCCCTACCCATGGCAGGGGGGTTGGAACTAGATGATTTTAAGGTCCTTTCCAACCTTAAGTATTCTATTCTATTCTATGAATACTTTGTGAAAAGGGTCTGCTATTCCTGGAACCCCAGAACATTACTAAAACTGGGAAGGTCTTGCCCTCTGTTGCCAAAGTTCACTTCAGGACAGGATAATCTAAGAAAAGCTAAATGTATGCTCATGTCTCCAAACAGTATAGGTTAGGACGGTCTGGTTTGTAACAGATTAGACTAGCTCAGAGTTTTTTTAGCTCAATTACTTTAAAATACTGTAATTAAAAGTGGAATTTTCATAAATTTTAACTGTTATTACAGTGTATAGAAATATATATTTTACCTGTATTTTGAAGTATCTTTCTTGGTTTACCTTTAATTACAGCGAAAACAATAAGCAATTGAGCTCTTGAGGCAATGTTCTTCTTATGTACATGCATATTACTTGATGTTTGGCCTCTATTTTTGAGGTTGCCAAAAGGTCTTAAAGCTTCAATGGGTGCAAATTGTGTGTCAAGAGTCAATGCTGTCCAAATACAGGGATAGTTCAAGTGGATGCAAGACAGTGGTACAGTAATCTGTCATCACCAGTCTAAGCCAACACACAGCACAGACATCAGGACATAAAGTAATTAATTCCTGCCTGAAGCAGAACCTATCTTTTTATTGACACACGCAAACACAGATTTTAAACATTTTAAATTATACAGATGTCAGTTACTAACCTCACTGTGTTCTCTTCTTCCATAGTCTATTTGAGCACCATTACAGGCCTTGGCTCTTAACTCTTTTCACAGGTAGAATTCAGTATTTCTCTTGCTATCACGTTAAATTATAGGCTGCAGTCCCCCATCCTACTTTCAGCCAAGCCAACCTGTCCACATCTAAAGCTCCTCTGCAACTCTTGGAGCCGAGATGATAGCCCACAATGTCTTGTAAATGCAAAATATTATTTGTTCAAGTTAAAAACACACTACAACAGTTTAACACAGTAAGTCAGTATGTTTCGCATGTTTTTTTCCCCATCATGTTTAACATTTTTAGGACTTGGAAGTACAGTTTTTAAAAAACAAATCAACCAAAAAACACCTTTCCTTCACAAAAAGGCTCTCTCTTTCTCTTCCTCAGCCTCCCTATTGGCGCTGTACAGATCTTGATGAACAGTACCATCTTTCTCATTTCAGCAAACATTCCTAACTGCTTACAGCCCTTCAAAGTACTGTTCCCATGAACTAACAACACAGTCCCCTTTTCAGCTTCAGGTGTGGAAGCACGATGCTCTCCTACAACTATCTCCTGGTATTAATTTGACAACTATTCATCTAGCTATTGAGTTCTCTTCTTGTTTGTCAGTCTCCCTGGAAAATGAGTTTGGACAGAATAATCCAGTTATCACCACAACACCATCTCAAACATATCACTTGAATATATTGGCAATATTACTTCTCAACATGTTTAGATTCTGGAATAACAGAGTCACAGAAGGGTCAAGGTTGGAAAGGTCCTGGGGAGGTCATCTCATGTTACCCACCCCAAACATGGACAACCTAGAGCATGAGACTCCAAAGCGGGGTATGTGCTAGACAATCCATTCTGGTGTGGAAAGAAAATATTAGAACTTCTATTTTTTTTTTTTTTTTTTTTTTTTTACATAAAAAAAAGAAATAAATTAAGCTTTACTAATATTTGATATACAACTAGACAATTGTACTCTCAGTTGCTCTGTACGTCAGACTGTCATGTCTGCCACAAAGCAGGTGACAATGGCAACCTCACTTGACCATTTGCTTCAAATAAACTGCAGTGCACTGAAGATCAGTTGTCCTTGGATTTATGGATATTATCTAGTTTTAGAAGTAACCCTCACCAAATGGACAAGCAGCTTAAAAAAAATCTCTGCAAGAAACTCAAGTCTGAAAATGATACTAATAATGCAAGCATAAGTGAGCAAGAAAATGTCAGAGCTGACATCTCTCCTCAGTAAGAGTCAGTCACATTACAAGGTAACAACAGTGACAACCTAATGAGCTCTCACAAGAACCTGTCCCAAAAAAATGTGGTGTTATCAGTACTGAAATAAACTGAACTTAAAAGGCAGACCTTCAAATCACTACTCTGTTTGGTGAGAACCCAGCGTGTATTGGTGCCTGGGGTTGTTCTTCCACATGCACAGGACTTTGCGCTGTCCTTTGTTGAACAACCCCCCAGTGTAACAGTCACCCCTCCCACATGTCTTCTGCAAACTTGCTGAGGGTACACTCTGCCCCACCATCCAGATCATTAATGAAGATACTGAATAGGACTGGAACCTGCATAAAGATCCCACAGGTATTCCACCAGTCACTGAGTCACAACAGGGCTTTGTGTCACTGACCACCACCCTCTGGGCCTGGCTGTTCAGACAGTTTTCTGCTCATCCCACTATCTGTCCATCCAGCCCATACTTTATCAGCTTGTCTGTGTCAAAAGCCTTACTGCAGTCAAGGTAGACAATATCCAGTGCTCTCACCTCGCCTACTAAGCCAGTCATTTAATCATAGCAGGTTATTAAGTTGGCCAAGAAAGTTATCAAACCAGTCACTTCCCCTCGGTGAGTTCAGGCTCACCGCTCCTTCTTCATATGCCTGGAAATGGTTAACAGAATTAGTTTCTCTATCACCTTCCTAGGGACTGAGGTGAGGGTGACCTGCATGTAGTTTCCTGGATTCTCGGTTTTGCCCTTTTTGAAGATAGGAATGAATTTGCTTTCCTCCAGTTCTTGGGCACCTCTCCCAGTCACCAAGCTTTCAAAGTTTATGAACAATGGCCTCACAGTGACATCATAGAATCACAGAATAGTCAGGGTTAGAAAGGGCCTTAACATCAGCCAGCTCCCCCTCAGCACTCATGGGTGCATCCCATCTAGACCGCAGGTACCAAAATATGCCCACTTCAACTCTTTTTTTTTCTAAAACTTAGTTTACCTAACTCTCAGCCTAAATTTGTTCAGTCATCCAGGCTTGTTTTACTAGTGGCCTGCTACTCTGTGCGTTGCCTCAAGTATCAAACAACAATTCTCTACAGCATGCTTGCAAACCCAGATCAAATGTAGTAGATTTGATTTATTGGATAGATTCCATTTAGCAAATTTAAGGAACTTCAAAGGTATACTTCCAAACACTTAATGGGTCGACACAGTTCTTCTGAGCACCCTTGAGTTTGTCATCCTTCATGAGTTGTGATAGTGCATGAGCTAGATCAAGTTTTCTGATGACATTATAATAATGCCAAGTATTCCTACTGTTTCAGATACTTCTGATCAGACATCAAAAAACATGACTTCCAAGTCTTTTTCAATTGCTATTTCCTTGATAGTGCTTCTTGAAGACCAGAGGCATGTCTTCATTTCTGTGTTGAAATACAGAGTGCTTTCTTGCACTCCAGATTGTAAGATAACTCAGCTCCCCTCTGATCACTACTTAGCATGGTACTAACCCTGCTATCATCTGCATGCTTTTATCTGTATTTACCTGTACAGAATATCTGTATTTCTTCCTTATCACTAATAAAAAGGTTAAACACTGCTGAATCTAAAATTAATCCTCAGAGGACCTCTACACACACCACATTGATTACCAACTACAATTATGTTATTGAGACCTATTTGCCATTTTTTAAAAAACACAGCTGATTTATGCTGAAGGTTCTGTATTATTCCAGTTTCTAGACTTCAAATAGCACCAAATAAAATATTTTACAAATATTAAATGCCATATATCTTTGAAAAGTCAATCCTGTCTCAAAACATCACATTCTCTTGAGAAAAGATCTATTTCGCAAAACCTTGTGTTGACTGAAATTAATGAATGAAGAATTACAAATACATAACACAGGTGACTCCCAGGCAGCCATTCTATTACTTTGCACTGGATTAAAGTTTGCTTTTACATATGATTACTTCGTCATTCCCATTCACCCTTTTAATGCTTTCTCTTACCAATTTTTAACAATTCCTAACTTTTTCTAATGCGCATCCATTCCTCCTTTACCTCTTTCCACCACTTCCTCTCCAGTTTTGTAACCCATTTTACTTTTCCTCTTAACAAGTATAAACCAAACCTACTGTTGCTATTAGTAACATTCTGCATACAAATTTGACTACCTCATTCTCTACTACTTCCAAATCCACAGTACTTCTGAAAGCACAAATAAGCACCTATGAATTGTTAGAAAGAAATGTTCTTATGATAAACAAGCCTACGAATACAGTTATGTGGGTTTATGATTCTACTAAGTAAATTACTAACAGTAGTAGTAAGGACAGTATCGGGCATTTCCTAAAGAAAAAAAAAAAAATTAAAAAAACCCCAAACCCCCAGAGACTTAAACATAAAACCAATCATACAGATATTTTTATATAGACCCTACCAGTTCAGAAGGTTTCATGAAAATAACATACATAGCTCAAGAGCAATGGCGTAAAACTATCAGCTACAATAGAAACCATCATCACTATCAGTGTAGTCAATGCCTTTTCAAATATCTCCACTAAGCTGGATTGAGGCTTTTAGGAACACACACATGCCTTTTCACATGCTTTGTTTTATTCGCAATGGAAAGAAAAATTGTGATATAACTCACCTGTGACAAGAAATGATTAGCAGTGTTCTGGGAAATGCAGTATTTTATTTGGAAAGGCATTGATTTGCAAACAATGAGGCTACAGAAACAGAGCTCAACAAAAGTAAATAAAGGACTAAACAAACATTCTTGGAGGCAGGAAATTCTGTGCATGAGAACCTTCTGGAGAAAAATTTATAATGAGCTTTTGTTCTTTTTAAATGGAGACTAGTAGTTACAAGATGAAGGGCCAGTTTCACGGTGTTTAATAGTTTCTATTCCTTATAAAGTTATTTTATCTGTGTAAAATTTAAAACATAGTTGACAAAATGCACCTCTGTTTCTCCACAGTTGTGAAAGTACTACAAAATAATGGATCTCTTTTCCAAGGAAATTGCCTCGTTTACAAGACAAGTGTCCCACATTTTATACATACATTACATTCAGCCATATTTTCCCATGTTCCTATACAGTTTTTACTTTCTTTTTTTTTCCCCCCTAACCTCAGGTAAGCCCAAGAACAACCGAGAATTAAACTAAAGGAACCACAGTGACACAAAATTTGTATTTCTTATTTTTCTTACTGTTGTTTGGCATACTTAGCTTCCCATTTTTTACAAAAGTATTTTAGTCTAGCTTCAAATTCATGCATATTGGAGACTTACTTAAGGTAAATGCAATACTAATACTAATGCTAAAATCATTTTCCTCTGCTGATGTTCAGCAGTAGATTAATTCTTCAGTCCCAAAGGGCTAGTGGCATTCATCCATAACCCACCTCCTACATCTCTTTTTTTCTGGTTGTTTTTTGTTTCATTTTCCCAAGATAAGCCTATTAGAACAGAAGAAATGGCCTACTTACAATCTGCACTTTTAACCAGCTATACTTCAGAGCCAGGTAGACACAGGACATGAGGGCAATGGGGATGATGCACATTCACTCAGCTGCTCTCTGATCATATTCTTCCTTGAGAAGGAATGGTGTTAGACCCTTCTTATCTGCTTTCTTGCTGTTGACTTTGTAGCTTATATATGGTAATGTCCCAACTCTGGTATTTTCTTTGCAGGGAACTAATTCCTGCATTACAATATCCTGAGCACTGTGTGGAGCCACCTGGCATGCATAAAACCTGACAAGAATGGAATCGGTTTTGAGGTCTTTTTGATACAGCTAACAGTAGTCCCTGTGAAGGCCCACCATAAACAGACAAGCAAAAAAAATGAAGCAATAAAAATGGCTTCACTATTTTAAAAAGGGCTCACCACTACCCCACAGAGTTACTCATGAAGCGAACCTCAAGACCCTCAAGATAAAATCTCAAATTAACACTCTGCAGTAGTTCTCACAGATGGTGAATCAACAACAGCATCTATACTGTAAATCCTTTGCTAAAAACTGTAAATCCTTGCCTTTAAGGCCCATCTCTCTGTAATCATCTTTGTTCATCTTTCACATTGCCAAAAGCCCCTAATTAGTATCATCTTAGCTGCCTTTCACTGCTCTTCATCCTAATCAGTTGACTAATTACTTGCACATAATCTCAGTGTCAGGTTTGAAGATATTTTTTGAATTCAGATAAGCATGTGGAAGAAGTCACTTGACTAGGGGGCATGAAAGATAGCCTGTAGACAGCTACAAGAAGACCACAAGTAGCAGGTAGGTAAGGCTAACTAGCCTTGCTTAAGGGAAGGGGAAGAAAGATGCAGTTACAGCCAACAGCAAATTTACAAACTTGATAATCCATACAAGCCGACAGCAGGAAGCTTTTAGTGAAGAAGCCAAGTCAAGCGAAAGGCTGCAGTATTAACACTCCTTCTTAGCACAACAGCAGGGAATGCAGTTTTGGATTTCTAATGGGCTATACAAAGGAACACCAGCAGATGCTGCAGTAACCGATGGAGGAGGCAAGGAAGGCATATACAACATTTTTCTGCAAAGGCAAGAAAAGAACATATCTGATTTTAGAATTATGTAATATTCGAGGACAATATGCATGTATCAAAGAAAACAAAGCACTAGAGCTGTAGCCCCAATAAATTATCAAGATTCATTAAATCAAGAAGCACGGGAAAGAGTAGAAAGAACAGCGTAAAGAGCATCATCTAAGACAAGCTAAGCCCCCCCTACTTTCTCAGCATAAAGATGGTGCATTCAAGAGTAGAGAAGATAACCCAGGGAAGGTGAAAAGGACTGGAGTAAGAATGGACTATTATTCAGACTCTTCTGCAAAGAACAGGGCCAGTGTTGTTTAGTATCTTCACTGGTGATCTGGATGAAGGGATTGAGTTACCCTCAGTAAATCTGTGGATCATACCAAGATGCCTGGGAGTATTGATCTGATGAAGGACACAAAAGCTCTGCAGAGGGATCTGGAAAGGATGGGTCAATGGGTTGTGGCCAATGGCATGAGGATCAAGAAGGCAAAGTGCTGGATCCTGCTTTTGGGCCACAATAACCCCATGCAACCTGCCTGAAGAACAGTGGCTGGAAAGCTGCTTGGCAGAGAAGAACCTGGGGGTGTTGACTGATGACTGCCTTAACATAAGCCTGCAGTGTGACCAAGTAACAAGTGATTCGACAAGAGGTGATAGCCTCAAGCCTGCACCAGGGAAGGTTTAGATTGGATATTAGGAAAAATTTCCTCACAGAGAGGGTGATCAGGTCTTAGAACAGGCTTCTCATGGATGTGGTAGAATCACCATCCTTGGAAGTGCTCAGAAACTGTGTAGATGAGGGCCTCGGTGATATGGTTCAGTGCTGGTCTTCGCAGCCCTGGGGTAATGGTTGGACTTGATGCCATAATTGTTTCTATGATATCATATTATTGCACTTCAGAAGCGATGGAATACAATACAAGCTTTTTAAAAAAAATGTTATGGTGACTTAACAAAAACTCCACCAGGCAGATATATCTTAAGGATTCCTCTGGATATTTTGAAAGCAGTACTGAACTTGTGAAGAATGAATATGAGCATTTCGCAGGCATGTTTTTATGATGTTGCTAATTCAATAGTTACTTGTTACTTGTAGTTACTCAACAGAGTAAGAACTGCAAAGAACCTAGGCTGACACCAAGGAAAATCAGCAGGGAAGACTTTTTACTATTAAGATGAAAGAAAACTATGTTAATTTGAGTTTATGAAGTTTATATTAGTACATCAAGAAACACTAGAAATTCAAATCCACAAGTTATGGTTCTATGTTCTTCCTTTTTATTATGCTTTTTTTCCCTTAACCAACATGCATGCAGAGATACTTCTATTTTGTGCTTAAGTGCAACAAGAGTACTACATTCAAAATGAAGAATTCATCTGAAAACACAACTGCAACATTCCAGAAATAACATCTGTGCTCAGCACAGCTTCCTAGCAGAATTCCCCACGGCAGGGACAATGGTATTTTGCCCAACAGTCTGCTCCATTTAGCATTTCTAGGGGCAGGTCCCAAGTTTCTTCAAAGCAAGTCATACAGCACAGTGTAATGCTGCTCAATCACACCCATGCCATTATACTGAGTAGCAGCCAAGTGCATTTACAATACAGCCACAGTCTCCAAGCTGATTACCTGGGTCTGATGGCAGTTACATTCCAACAGCTTGAAGAAGAAAGCCTGACAGTTAAATTTGTCATATTTCAGATCCTCTTAAGATGGGCAGAGGATGAAGATTTTTTGGCAACAGTGATGCAACATGTCAAATATAAGCTTCAGAACTTGGCTATGTTCAACAGCTAGTGCAGCCTGCCCTGCATTACCAGCATTGCTTTTACTGTATCCCCTCAATAATTTCTACTGATCTTTGCTAGTCTCTTTCACAGTCAGTGACATGGTCCAGAAGCAAATACTCACTCTAAATCACCACATACCAAGAAATCCAACATTAGCACACCATAATTTCTTTTCTGTTAAAGTCCCTTGTGAACAGCAGAACTCAGAAAAAATGTGCTAGCTTTTTCTTACCTAACACATGTAAATCTAATTTAACAGGTAATTGCCACGTGTAGCAAAGTACAAAGAAACTACCTGGTTAACTGTACTGGTTAGCTTGTCTCTGATTAATGGGAAGAAGGTTTAGTTTGGCTAAACTGTCAACAAAATAAGAAATACTCAACAAAATAAGAAAACTGAGGCATATACTGAATCTAAGGGTCGAAGAATCTCAGGACTGCAAGATGATTTTTACCTCTCCTTGACCTTGGACACAACTGCCTAAATCAGAAAAATCAGTTCCCTTAAGGCCCTGGCCCCCCAGCATCTAATCCAGGAAACAAGCAGGTACCTCCTAAACAGCTCACATTTACAGCAGTATTGCTTCCAAATTTGGTTGCTTGATGCATATAATGTTTTACCGATGCAAGTTTGTTTCTGAAAGAGCTTTGAAAAATATCTAATTCAAATTAAATGTTTTGTAACAAATGTCAAAACTGTAAATCACTGAACAGCAGAAGTAAGCTGATAGAGAAGATGCGACTTGCTCAATACAATCTCCAAATCTGTTAAGCCAAAACTTGTTTAATACAATTTAACTCACCCTGGAGTGTAGTTAAATAATTGTGATGGATGGCAGCTTGTCTTAGTCTTTCCCATTTGTTAAATTATGATAGATGAATTATGCATATTACTGAATTTCAATGCATTCTTTCTGTTCACCACCCTGTTTCATGAAAAAACATTCAGTCAATAAATATTCTAAATCCATCTCCATCAGAACAGTACAATGTTCTGTAATTATGACAAAGAAGCTGAAGGCCAAAAATGTTGCAGAATAAGTTCGTTGACATTAACAGCAACAATAAATGTATGTGTCAAGGTAACTAACACTTGCTACTATCTCTATTTTAAATACAGTAAATGAACCCATATCTGGTAAAAATGTTTCTCAGTCCATTATAAAAACTTTGGGGAACAGAAGAGTATAGTGAATCAAACCCCCCAAAAGACACAGGCTTTTCCCTCCACACTTCCTTGAGCAATTAGCTAACATGGCACTGAGGTCACATACTGAAAATTATGTAAAACCAATTCTTTCATAACAGAATAAAACCAAGAAATACATTGCTAAATATAATATTTTCTACGAAAACTTCAATTAAGCAGCCATTTGGAAATTATTAGCAGGTCCAGAGGAGGGCCACGAGGATGATCAGGGGACTGGAGCACCTCCCCTACAAAGACAGGCTGAGAAAGTTGGGGCTGTTCAGCCTGGAGAAGAGAAGGTTCAGCGGAGACCTCATAGCAGCCTTCCAGTATCTGAAGGGGGCCTATAGGGATGCTGGGGAGGGACTCTTCAATCAGGGACTGTAGTGATAGAACAGGGGGTTATGAGTTTAAACTTAAAGAGAAGTTCAGGTTAGATATAAGGAAGTTCTTTACTGTGAGGGTGGTGAGGAACTGGAATATGTTGCACAAAGAAGTGGTAAATGCTCCATCCCTGGTAGTGATCAAGGCCAGGTTGGACCACAGTCTTGGGTGACATGGTTTAGTGTAAGATGTCCCTGCCCATGGCAGGGGGGTTTGAACTAGATTCTGTGCAATTACCTGCTCTTTGACAACACCTGCACAGAGACACCCAGAATGTACATTTTGTCACTTTAACATATTCCACAAAATCCCAGCGCACTAAGCTTCAGGAAAAAAAAAAAAAAAACAAACAAACCCATACTGTCTACTTTTTTAAAAGGTATTTATCTTGCAGTAATTATTGCATGTGACTGCATCTGACTTCTAGCCATTTCAGCATCCATGCTCAAACAGTGTGCATTTCAGAAGAATGTATTTTTACTATGAATTATGTCCTTTAACTGGATTGCTCTTCATTTAACCACAGATGGACAGTGCCTGGAGTTCCTCCCTCAGTTTGGAACAAATTATAAAGTGAGAATGGCTGATAGAGAGATTTTCTTTAGAAAAAGACGGTGTATGTCTCCATATGTAACTCTGTATGTACTCATAAACTACCACAACTCAACATATCTGGAGGGAAGTACTGAAAGATTAACAGAAACCACTTCTGATTTCAGATGTTCTGATGTGCACCAGGAGAAAGTTTGTGAAACATGTGGGGGTACATCAAGGAAAGACAAGTCTACAAAAAAATCCAGTCAGGCTTTAAAAGTGTCCCTCAAGACTTAGGAAAAAAAGGAAACAAAACCAAGAAAACAAAAAGGAATTGATCTGACAATGTACCACATTTCAAAGATTACAGGGTATTTACTTCAGCTGTTAGTGAGGTATAATTTAACACAGCTGAAGAACAGCATTATGTACACAATTCGCGCTACAGAGTGAGGTACCTTCCACAGCAGGTTTCTGTCAAACAGATGGAAGAAGGACTCAACCTAGACTGGCTTCTTTGAAGAAAAAAAAGGTAAAGAAATAAAAAAAAAATAGTAGTAATAATAATAATTATAAAAGCTAGACTATTAACTTCACTAGCAAGTTTCTCCATCTTTGATGAAAAGACTTATGAAAAGTTTATGGAAGTACAGACACGAGGCAGCAGCTCTGTCAAATCTCATTGACATAGTCTGACTGACAGGTATACAGCTTCATAACTGCATCCTGACAGTTACACACGCTGCAGCACAAGGAATCTTATTTTAAGTAAAGCTTGCAAAAACTCAAATGTGACATTTACAAGATTTCTGAGTAAAAAAGCTCAGGGAGGAATTAAATTTGTATTACCTTCATTTCATCCTAGCTTTCCTTAAATATATTGTCCCAGGTTGTTCTTCTGATGTTTCCCATCCTGCTATAGACCTAATACATAGGAGCTACCTTGTCACTTTGAGTCTGCCAGGAGCTTTCAAAAACCATTTTTATCTTAAATATGAAGTGTTTTCCTGCTGGTGAAATGGCACTACATCTTGCAGAATTCTCCATTCATCCCTAGTGATATCACCTACTGTGGAAGGTTAGATCTGAATCATCTTCCTTTAAGGAAGCTTGACAGTTCATTTCAGAGGTGCCTTTTTGTCTCAAGATTTCTAAGCAGAAAGTAGTGTACATTCAGAAATTTCAAGCAGCTGTGCACCACTCCAAGTGCCACAGAACTAAAATAGCATTTCTTAGAATTAGTCTGTCATAGTTTGAAGCATCAAAACTGTTAAGCAATTCTCAAGTGACATTGTAATTACAGAGTGCAGCCACAGCAATGCTATACTTCAGGTTGAAAGAGCTATTCCTATCTAAATCACCATTTTCAGTTTCTTGCAACTTTCCCAGCACCCTTCCCTTAAGGCATACCTGACACAGGGCAGACAGAAGCAGACTTTTATGATATGGGCCTCCTTCGTAATTCCTATTTTTCTTTGGAGAGATTAATATTCAAAGAGCAGACAGAAGAAATTGCTATACATAAATGTTACAGAAAAACAATTAAGTAGAATCATCCACTGAAGTCCCACTGGATCCTACTTGGACAACAAAAGCTATGTGTGTAGTTGAAAACAGATTATAATACCAGCGCAGACACCATGGTGAAGAAAGTATCAAAAACCCCTCAACTGGGTGTGCTACAATTTGGAGAAAAGTTTAACATGAAAATCAGTTGGTATTTGTGGTTCCTATTTAGCTGTCCCCCAATCCCAAACCACCTAAATTCATTAAGTGACAGAATTTCAGTTCTGCATTCCCTAGAGCCAAGGCTAAGATGAGCCCAAACAGACTTTATGAAATGCTTGCATTTGACTCCTTGCAGCAGTCCGATTATTTTGAAAGCTCAGCTGAACTATGAGGTTTGAGCTGAGCCCTGCCAGTCTTTTTCAGCAAGCCTGACTTGTGTCAGGTGCTATCACCCCTACTGAGATCCCGAAGTGAGGTGCTATTTGCAACAGAGACCATGCCTAGCATACATCCTAGGAAAGGAACACCACACAACATAGCAACAGACAAATTTTTGAAAATCAGCAGAGGGGGCTTACAATGTTCCTGGTTTTAAATCAACAGATTAGATCTCAGTTTATTGGCCAACATAAACTGTAAATTCTCTTGAGGGAAGATACCCTCTGTCCTGGGTTTGGCTTGTTAAAATGTACTGCAGTACAGAAAAGGATGCAAGACTCACCAGTCCAAAGACAAGAAAACAGAAGGATGGCTGATGACACTACAATCTCACAATAAAAGAACTTACCCTGAAGGTGAACAACTTTAAGCTACTATACAGTAAAAGTCAAGAGAAAAAAACATAACCAGAAGAAGGGGAAGCAGCAGCTATATAAAGAGCAAGTCCTGGGCTGTCAGGAAGATGCATTTGCCAGAAGACCCACTGATAGCTTTTGGGCATTCTGTTTTCTTCAGTGTTTCACTGCTGGTTAATTCTAAGCAGAACTGTCAAGGTGAGCTGGCGAAGCTGCCTGCCTATTCTGCCAACCACCCTTGAATGCATGGCTTTCTTCTTGCGCCACAGAGAATGCCCCAAATGTATTAGGAAGACCATGCATGGCCCAACAAGACTCCAGCATTCACTGCTATACCCAAAAAAGCTCCACAGTATGACACCTAAGCTCTTTAATGTATTTTTACTGGATCTGAAACTAACACTTCTCACTTCAGGCCCTGAAAATCAGAAAGACGATGGCCCATTGACAAATTGCATTCACTGCATGTTCTGCCTTGTTTCACCAGATTTATGGTAACAGCCAAGACAAAGACTAAGCCATGTTTATCCATCCCTTTTTGCACTAGCCTACACTAGAGGAATACAGAGAGCAAGTTTTCTCCTCTTGTTTCTCCTGACCTTTTCATCACTTCTTATTATTCAACAACTTCTCACAGCTCTGTAGCTGCTTCTGGGCTTTCTCAGATATTTATTATTTTACAAAGCTTCCCAGTGCAGGAATTTGTCAGGTTTTATATGAAGGATAGCTTCCCCCCATCCCCCCCAACAGTCATCTTCAGTAACAAGTCAATAAGCAAAGAATGTCTATTTAGGCATATTAAAATCCTTCCCAGAAACACAATAACAGTTTCCTTATGAAGAATGCCTTTTTAGTTGTCAAGCTGATTGAAGAATGTCTGTCATTCTTTCCATCCCACTGCATCTACACTGTATTTAATCCAACATGGATTAAATGTTGGAGACATGTCAATTTCTCATATGACACGTGCAAGATCACAAACATGTAGATTTTGTTATCCTGCTTCCGTATTTCAGCAGACATAGTTACTGAGATCAGTCCTTGGACTGCACATTACAAGTGAATAAGCTGAATTTTTACTGAGATAAGAACAGTAAATTCTGTTGGACTTATCTATGTATCTGGGGAGTGGGCACTACTGGTGTACCAGCAGTGATCTTAAGCAAGCTCATTTCAAGACTGCTAAATACCAGAACTCTTGCTAGAGCACAGACAACCAATACTTAAAAAAAAATACTGGCTATAAAAATAAGAATAAAGGTAAGTCCTCAGGTCCTTTCTTTCTTAGGAGAAAAACTAAGAAAGCAAAGGGAGACCGAAAGAGCTAAGCATGAAAACTGATTATACAGCAAGTTTTAAAATAAAATACTAAAAAAATTAAAACCCTAACAACCAAACAAAACGTTTTCTCAGAAACTGTGAGAGAAATACAGGAATTTGTGAAACACCCTATGAAGGCAGGTAAAATCATCATTATTATTAGAATGAATAAAAAAAATATTAAATTTGCTCCTTTCCAGCTTCCAATCACATAGTTCTAGCTAAATTTATCTTAAGTAGCTTTGAAATAGAGCTATTGAAAGATGATAGAATAAAACCAGCAAGTACCTTTTCCATCTGCAATGGCCAATCACTGAAATGCAGTAACATCAACTATAAGCACTCCATCATTTTAAACTTGAACTAAAACTAAAATTAACATATTGTCAACAATAAAATGTATTAAGTGAATTTTACTAAGACTTAATAAAGTTCTTCCTCCTTTGTACATCCAGTCAATGTAATATTTTTTCTTCCTCTCAAAAGCAGGAGATATAATTAATTTCACCCCATTCTGAACAATCTAGACCTATTTAAATACTTATTATATTTCACTGCAATAATTTTTAGGCTGAACACTTGAAGTGACAAACACTAGGCCAGAACTTTTCAGTAAAATGAGGGAAAGAGCACTATAAGTAAATAACATAAAGTGTTTCCACCAAATAAATTGCTCTCTTAAAAATGTAATCCCCAGTAAATTCTTCAAAAGAAGCCTGATTATAATTGGCAGTCCTTCAGAAGAAGTTAATTTAATATAAACTGGAGGCCAATTTGTTTCAAAAATACTTGTAGTTATGTTTCACATTGTCCTGGGTTCAGCAGTAGCAGTCATTTTTCTCCTTCTTAGTAGCTGGTGCAGTGCTGTTTTTGACTTTCAGCCTAGGAACGGCACTGATAACACTGATGTTTTTAGTTGCTGCTCAGTAATGTTTACTCTGACCAAGGACTTTCTGAGTCTCATGCTCTGC
>JAOEHX010054626.1:0-10153 GCA_025448015.1 Bolborhynchus lineola
AAAAACCAAGGGGGGGGGGGAATATAAAACTAAAAAGGGAAAGGCAAAAGAAAACAATAAATACAAGTGATGCACAATACAATTGCTCACCACCCGCTGACCAATACCCATCCTGACCTGAGCAGTGATCTGGGCCTTCTGGGTAACTCCCCCCAGTTTACATCCTGGCCATGGTGTGCTGTGGTATGGAATACCCTCTTGGATAGTTTGGGTCAGGTGTCCTGTCTCTGTTTCCTCCAGACTTCCCCTGCCCCTCCTCACTGGCACAGCATAAGACTGAAAAGTCCTTGGAGTAAGCATTACTCAGCATCAACCAGAAACACTGGTGTGTTATCAGCACTGTTCTCAGGCTAAAGTCAAAAACACAGCACTGCACCAGCTACTACGAAGGAGGAAAATGACTGCTACAGCTGAACCTAGGACAACAACTCATATACTATCAGTTTTATGGTATAAAAACCTTCTTCTTCAATTGCTGTTCACATTATTTTAGATAGTTTTAATAACAATTAACCCTCCACATAAACTGTACTTGTCTTAGCGCAATTAGAGGGGCAGGACATGGGACCCAGAATAAACCATGACAAAGTTCTGTGAGAACAAGTCTCTACTAATTGCTTCCCCCACGCTTCAGAGTGGTCCCTGGATCTGCTATAATTGATGATATGTCTGTAGCCTCATTTGCGTCAAAGAAGGCCAGAGTGAGCTTTTGTTTTAGAAGAAGCTCTTGCTAACAACACACAACCAACTTCAGCACGGACTTCAAAATCTTCAGAATTTAGCTTTGCATGGATATCTGGCTAGCAGCTCTTCCTCATTTGCATGCAATGACATTCAACCTTTTTTATCTGGTGGGCCATACAGCCTGTGGGAGAATTTAGTTACTGAAGTAAGATGTTGAGAGAATTGGCAGTAGAGCAAACAAAAGCATTAAATGGCAGAAATGTAGCATTTGCCAAGAGACAGAATTTGGAGACATAAGAAGCCTCTCCAAGCAAGCTGCCAAGGAGGCTGAGCCACCAGCAGCTAAGAGATCGAGTTGCAGAAAGAATTATGTGAAAGGGAAGTCATCAAAGCTGAAAGGATTTGAGAATGGGAGTGTATGACTACGCATTCAGCATCTATGAAGTAGTAGCCTATGGGAACTGCAGATGGAGAAGCTAGGTTTCCAGCCAGTGCTGATGAGCCCCACTTATTTTTGACAGAGGTTCAGAAATATTGGAGATTGTGACTCCTTTCCCCTCTTTTTTTATGACAGGTAGGCATAAAATATCTTGTACATACATTTGTAAGTTTAGGAGGGTCTGCAAAAACCTCTGTAAAAAAACACTGCTCTAAACGTGTTATCTGTGCTAGGCTTTTATCCAAATGTAGCCTCTTCTCCCTCTTCTCCTTCTCCTTCTCCTGCTATTTAACGTCTCTCCTTCCTCAAGTTCTCAATTCGTATGTACTAAGGAAAGCCAAGTCCACCTATGGTGGCCTTGTAGAACATTTTCTTTCTAAGCGCCTGAGTAAGCCTTCTTTATCCCATACAGAGACAATAAAAGTCAAGGAAGTCCTTATCCAGCCATCTTTTGCTATACTGATACTGGAGCAAGCGTATGTCTACTCCGCAGACAAGCAACTTCTTGCAATAATATAATGGGTTCTTTTCATTGCCGCTTTTGATGCCTGTTCACTGGGATGTCTAAGAGCCAAGCGAAGACTGGCTGGGTTTGAGGGTCAGGTTTTCTGGTCAGACACATCTGACTGGAAAACATTAACCAAATAGCCTAATCTATTCAAGGATGCTTCTTAAAACTTGTATGTTCATAAGCACACATGGAACAGAAACACTTCCCATTATTCCTTTGCAAATGAAGCCAAATTCTCAATGATATCAACGACCTTTCATGTGGTTCTGGAAATAAAAGCAGACCTCCTTTAATAAGGTAGATTTCAGTTAACACCACAATATGATAACTACATGCTTTATTCAAAATACTTTTTTACAGAAAACTGGAGGTTTGTCTACGTCACTTTTTAGAAAGATAGTGAGCTACATTCTCCTCAAAAAAACCCTAAAAATAGCCTTCTGTGGAAAAAACAAATGCCTAAAACCTGAACTGTTTTCCACTTTAGATAATTTTGTTTTGAGCAAACTCAGAAATATTACCACTTCAGGGTACCACTGCAGAGCCTCATAGATTTTCATGTCTTCCTAGCTACACTTTGTTTAATAGCATGTATTGATGCCTGTCATGGTGTGGGAAATACTATAGTATAACACTTGTATAGAATGACCAGGGAAACACATTTACTGAAAAACATAAGAATATGAGAATCCAAATAACATCATCCATATGGTTTCACTTCTAGAATCAAATATAAATGAGCATTTTAACCAAGTACTTTGAGATTTGAATCTTGGGTAAAGCAGTAAGTGTGTGGTTATATCTTAAAAAAAAAGAAGAAAAAATCCCAGTGATTTTGTTCTACACTCTGAGACAAGCAAGAGCTTTTGTTGAGTTTTGGATTTGGAGGAAACTGGGGTGCAAAGCTGCTACCTCTCACTGAGCCAACAATACCCTATATAATCTGAGAAATTTGACATGCGATTTAGATATAACTGGGGAGGGGCATAAATTCCTGGGAAAATTCCTGCTGAGCTCTAAGCTTGATAGCCATTGTGAAATACTGTCCCTTCAGAATGTCTACAAGCAGTTGTCCTTTCCCCATCCTGCTCACCTCCCCCAAAGTGACAATAGTTTTTATTGCTAAATTGAAATCTGGTGGTATAGTAAACTTTCCTGTATCTTCTGGCCAGTAGCACTGATACGCTGATAGCAAAAATGAAATTAAAAGAAATGCAGATTACCTGTAGAAAATCCCATCTTCTTGTGGCACTTCGTAAATTCGATATTAAAATAGGTGACCAAGGCATGAATGTAATCATTACGCTGAATTTGGAGGCAGAATGCAGAAGTAAATGCCAATTCTTCAGTCTTCACTGTATAAATATCAACTTCCTGTTTTGAGGAGAAAGAAAAAGACATTTATAGGCAGATGTCTGTGTGTTGAGGTCATGCCTTACATGATGCACTTAAGCATTTTATTTAATGATCAGCAACAAAGACAACTGGCAGCCCTTTAACACTGTAAGAAATTAACTGTACATTTGAATACATCAATTAATCAGCAAATGATCTGGTTATCCAAGTTGACATAGTGTGATTATAAAGGTCACTCACAGAAGAGTGTATGTCCTTGGGAATGGCAGGGAGGGACTGCAGGAGCTAGAGGAAATCAAGGTGAAGATGTGGTTCGGCGAATACAGGCATGTTTCAAATTCTCTAGCAACAAAAGACAGCGGTCACAATATCACTGACCTCCAAGCATACTTCAGACACACAGCAAAAATGAAGAGCATAGTCTAGAAACTCCATTAGAAGGCTCTTTTAGGGCATAATAGAGGGCTTTTTTAGCAATTGCACTTTATAATCTAAGAGAAGTCTGCAAAAACATCAAAAAGATGCAGCCATATTTCAGTTACTGAGGTCTTTGTAGAGAACACATACCGTGTTTCTGAATCTTAGAAAACTTCTGCTCAGAAGATTTAAGCAAGCTATAGTTTGGGCCTGTCTGATTAGCAATATTGCTTAAGAATAACTTAATCATAATGAAAACTATTCTACTACATTGTAATGACACCCTGAGTCACTAGTGTTTCTAAGTGACCCATGCATGTACGTGCTCATCTAAAGCCTTAAAATGTGCTTTTTGTTTTGGTGTTCTGGTTTTGTTCACCCTCCTTCCCCCCCTGTTTTTTTTTTGGTGCTGTTTTGGGTTTTTTTAGGGTGGTGTTTTTGTGGGGCTTTGTTTTGCTTTGTTTTTTTGTTTTTAAAGTTAGATAAAAAGAAAAAAGCATACTAGGAATAAGAATTTCTGGAATCTCCTGGCAGACTTCTGTAGCAGCTTGCAGAATTTGCTTTGACGAGCTGGACTGGACTGGTAGGGGACAGCTGCAGATTTCTGTAATGTCTGGTGGCTTTTTAGTGGTATCACCATAAGGAAAAATTGTGAATTATGTCAGATAATGAGGCACATAAAAGGGATCTAGCTCCCCCTCTCTGAGCTGTATTGGCTTTGCAGGGTAAAGTGGAATCAAAAGCAGTAGGACATATTTTTGCCAGAGAAGTTAGTGGAAATGTCTCAGAAGTACCGAATAGATGTGCTGGATAAAATGGTGGTCACTTTCTGCAGTTATTTTTTTTTAAGGACCAAAACATATTTTTTTTTTTTTTAATTATGCAAGACATGAGACAAATGTGGGGTTTTTAAAATTATCTAATTAATAAAGCTTTGAAACTGGCCTAGTCCTATTTTGGTGATGGCTTTTAATTGTACTCTGGCTACAATGCAATCTTATATTAAATGTCACTGCTTATTGAATGTTAATTACAGCTGACAGCAAAGGGGAACTAATGCTGTATCTGCATAATCAAGTGGAAAAGCAACAATTTACCAGATTTCATTCAGATTTCAAAAACAACAAAATGGGCACAGTTAAGCAGGGATCTAACCAAAACACAGCTCTTAATTATACTAAAAAATTAAAATGTGTTAAGTTGAGCAACATAAAAGTGTCAGAATTATCTGCTAAATAAGGAGGTCCAGACTGTGGTTGACACTCTATAAACAACCATGAAACACCCCATGCTACATATTCTGATTGCAGTGAGACAGACAGAGGTCAAATCTATACATTCACCACATAAAGAGGGACTCTTGAGCTGCCCTGTGGCACAAATTGCTTTAGGACTGAACAAATTATGTATAGAAGATCATTTATAATCACAACGATGATGAGAGTGAGGTTGAGATGTGGTGCTGCCAGCTGCTATGTATTTCTTGTTTGAATGGTATCACCCTAGCTGAAAGCAATACAGCTAATCAGAGAAACAGCCTTGAATTAGGTTTGCTGATGGTAAAAATGCTGACTTGCTGCTGATCTGTTTCCTCATACAAATCATAATTAAGGTTGCTTTTAGAGTGCCAATGTATGCCTTTTTGGATCCCCTTCCCAGACATTCATCTTACTCAGCTAGGATTGTGTGAGCATAGAGAAAAATTACAAGATTAAAATCTCAGTGAATGTCTGGTTTTGGTGTTTGTTTGGGTTTGTTTTGGGTTTTTTTTGTTTGCTTGTTTGGATTTGGGTTTGGGTTTTTCTCTTCCCTCTCCTCTCTCCCATTGCACCAGCTGTCTTGGTTTGGACATAGGGAAATGGTCACTCCAACACAGGATGTTGCAGTGAAGACAGTGCAGGTAAAGGTGCTGAGCTGATGTAGAAGCTGGAAGACCAGTAGCACTGATACAAGCAGGTATTGCCAGCTTCCGGAAAAGCATTGCTCTGAAGGCTGACAAGTAAAATCAGTTGCTAGGGAAAGGAGAAAGGGCTAGACCCTCTTTAGTGACATAGGTTGACAAAATTGCACGCATGCATACAGATATGTGGGGAGCACTGAATGCAAGAGTCACCCCCACAAACCGCATTCACAATCATTCAAATTTTCTTTTTTGTCTTTTTTTTTTTTTTTTTTTAAATAGTGCAGAGAATTGACAGAATATGGGTGGAAACAACATTACATTCTGGGTGTTCCAGGGGAGCAGTGAAAGGAAGAATGGAGTATCTAAGATTGACTAGATAGCATACGTTGTTTTTCTATTAGATGAAAATAACAGGGATGCAAGCATATCTATGGCTTCAACATAAAAGATACTTTATGCTGCCAGAGCCCATTTTCTGCTATCTTTTCCTGCTTGCAGAGAAGGATGTTGTTTGCTTTTTTGGGAGGAAAAGGTGATAAAGGTGAGGACACTGTTAGGAAAGACTGAGAAAAACTGTGGGAAAAGAAGGAGTGACAGCAAAAGTCACTTAGAAAAGGGGAGTGAGATTTTCATGTGGAGAAAAGAGTAGAGAACAAAAACGATAAAAAAAGTGAAGAGAGAGGGAAAATTAGTGGCATAAGTGCCTCTGGATTCACTTCAGGAGAAGCTGGGAGAAAGGAATGTGATTAGGGAGTTCACTGAAGTTGAAGTGGAGCAAGAGAAGAGTCTTATGAGGAGACTCATGGGTGAAGATTACTATGGGAGAAGAACATGGGACTCATTGGAGCTCACAGACAAGCACCTCACGTGTGTGGCTGGATCTCTGTGGCAACAGTACCATTCTGCAGAAAACACTGCAGGTCGTTTGAAATAAGGCTTCATACATGTGAATCACAATATTTCCAAAACAGTGGAAATTTCTCAAAGAAATGGGTATTTGAATGAGCATATCAGTAATTTTTTCTTTTTGCTAGTACACAAGAATAAGCATAAAAGAAGGTTTCTTTCTTTCCTTTTTCTTTTTTTTGTTTGCTTTGGTTTTGTTTGTTGTTCTTTCCCTGTATATAGATAGGGGAGAATATTCAGGAAAGTCCAACAATATTATTATAAACTGGATGTGGCATGTTCTTCATTCTTGTCTGGTTTCGTAAGCTTTGGCAACTCTCTCATTGCAGGTATTTCCACAGGTATGTGAACAATTTGTTGCTATTGTAG
Source organism: Bolborhynchus lineola (assembly GCA_025448015.1). Taxonomy (NCBI): domain Eukaryota; kingdom Metazoa; phylum Chordata; class Aves; order Psittaciformes; family Psittacidae; genus Bolborhynchus; species Bolborhynchus lineola. Next base: position 6,586 of record JAOEHX010054626.1, read on the forward strand.
TCTCTGGTGCTAACACCAAATCAAATTAACATTGAGAAAGAGTCTCCAGTCACCCCAAACCCATTTGGTATTTCTCTAGTGTGCAGGGGGATCAGAGAAGAAAACAGCTATTTTACTGAGTTTGAAGCAAACTTTTCCAGTTTTTCAGGCAATGTCACTGAATGCAGTAGGCCCTCAGGACACTTGTATAATTTTCCTGATATCAGCTATTGACTCTGGTGGTTTGAAGGTCAATACCCTCCCTGGCAATTGGAATTTAAACAGATGACTTCTATTTGCCAGGAAAATTCCTATGCCTCCAGGATATATTTAAGAGATCATTCAAAGAGGAGTTGCTTCCACAACAGAAAAGATGCTGTATTTCCTGCGGGCACCACTCCCCAGTGCATTTGTGGCTTAGTGGCTAGAGTTTCTTGAAGGGTTAAAGAGTTGGGTTACATCCAATTCCTGAAGAGTACAAATGAGGATATTTTATTCAGGTCTCCAGTGCTCTAGATAAGTGTCATGGTTACATAGCATGCAGGGGTTGATGTCTTAGTTTACTGATTTTGTAGAATAAATCAGAGCATCTAATCTGAGAATTTAAATCAATGCAGAAGCACAGGGCTGTGGTCTGTCAGGAATGCATCTAGTGACTAGTCCATCACTGACTAATGTGCAGGGAACTCAGACTCACCTGGCTTTGGGTTGAATACCCACCTAAAAAGTCCTTTAGTGAATCTAAACTGCGCTATCTTGAAATGCTATAATAAAACATTTGGATAATTAAACATGCTTGCATTGTTTATTCTCAAATGTTCTTTTATGTTAATATTACTCTCTGAATTCATAGGTATTTTCAGGATCAAAGAAATGCACTTCATTTAAATAAAACCATGTACAAAAGTAAACTGTATTTAAAGAAGAATTGCAGCCTCACTTTTTCTTGCTTCCATATTGCCAGCTTGAACAAAAGCCTTCTTCCTTCCTGCCTTTTGTCATCATTTTTTATTTCTTTTTTTAGTGAACAGTTTATGAGAATGGAGAGTGTTTTCTGCTTGTGTAGTTATTACCTGCTTTACTCCTAAGGTGCTATTACATGTAAAGCACCATTCAGTGTATGGATAAAAGATGTCAGGCCCTGCAGAATTAAATACAAAACCTGAATAGGAACAGTTTGAAGAAGTTTTTCTGTCTTCTTAAACCCAATTACTTTCAAAAACCTTCTAAAGAAAACATTAGATTTGCACTTCATTTAAGGGTAAGCAGCTTTTATAACTTTTTATTCTGAAGAAGACAACCCATTTTGCCACCTGCCACCTCACTCTCCAGACATATTTTGTGAAGTCTAAATAGCTGTTTATTTTATGTGCATTGCAATTTCAAATTGCTCTGGCTCAGGCTGTTTTTGGACACAACCATCTTGTGTTCCCCTCAGTGCAGATGGACTGTGTGTGCATACATACTCACATAGAGTTTTTACTTCTGTTCCTTTTTGCTGCTTTCAGTAAAGTTTCTGCAGATTAATGGTATGTCTTTCCTTTTGGCATATGGGAATACTTAATGCTGTATTTGTTACTGGCAAAAAGCGAAAGGGAAAAGTTAGAACTGAGTCTTTGGAATAAATGAGCACACTCTTGGATTCATAGACTTGATTGCTGTGAGATTATTCATGAGAGCAGTCCTCACACACAAGGCTCATTCCTGCACATGGCAGGAATTCTAGAGCTTTCAGTATGTTCCTGCAAGCTATGAATTCTCTTGTGAAGAGCTATGGATTCTTAATATGGTCTTGTGAAGAGGGATTAGCGGCCATTCTGTCTTATTTGTAGAACAGGGTACAAACCAACCTTTGGCTGCAGATGTTGGGGCTGGGAGAGCACAGTAATATTCTGGATAGGGCTAAGAATTAGGAAGTTATATAAATAAGTTAGGTTTCAATTCTTATCTCATGCTCTGGAGTAAATTAGAGTTGTTTCTCAGAGCTGACCAATTCAGAAACTGTTGCTTCAGTCTTTTTTACTGCAAACAGAATTAACACAGCCCTTCTCCTCAGCAACATTCCATCAGTACTTTCCAACCTCTATTTACAAGAAGGTAAGGCAATTAAAGCTCATATCTAAATCCACCGTATCTCTATTTATCCAGTATTTATGCACATATAATTTGTGAGAGTCTTAAGTTACAATTAGCAGCAGCCAGATGAGTACGTCACAAGAAACATCTTGCTTTTGGGTACTCCATAAGTGATCAAGGTACCAATGTTCATGCTTAGCTCAGGTGACAGTATTGGGCATGTGCAGTATACTACTACTGATTTAAAACTGCACTATTATTTTGCTTCTTAGTGCAATATCATTCTATGATGATGGCTTCTGCAGCTAGTTAGAAGCACATAAAGATAGCAGTAAAACACAAGCAGCAGATCTCCAAAGAATCCTGCAGTTAGATGTAAATATTCATAATTAGGTATATTCGGAATTACCAAACCTTTATTAAACAGGCATTGGTCACCACTTGCTTTGGATCTACTATGTCCACCAAAGGCTCCTTCATGGCAACATCCCTAATACAGGTCATGTCAAAGCCGTACACATTCTCCCACCCTGTCAATGCAAATGAATGTGTCAAAGATTAGCAGTAATAATAAAAATATGTTTCTCAACACATCTTTCATTTGAAAGAATTTCTACCATCCCCTAACTTTCAGCTCTTCTCTTTTCTCTTTGCTTCCTGCCCCAGTTGTCTATGTCATCATTGCTATTTTACAGATAATACACTTGAAACAAAATAAACCCTCAATAGACATCTCAATACACATCATGAAAAAGTGGGCCTTTTTTTTTTGTGTCTCCAAAATATGAGACATTTTTGATGATTTTCATGGCTTTAGACAATTGAGAGTGTTGCCCAAAATCATATATGTCATATTGAGACTGGGGAATAGCTACTAAGGTTATTCTATCCTTTCCTATCCATTTTTGTTAATATTTCTTTTTTATATATAGATTGCTATTCAGTCAGCAGTTTGCATACTCTTAATTATTTAAGTAGCCTTAGTTTCAGCAAGTGAATTACTGACAGGAGTAGAATTACAGGTGCTTTTCAATATTCGGGGCATATAATTTTGGCTTTGCTCTTTAGATTGCTTAACAAAATGAAAACAAAAACCTCCAAAAAAAATGAAATCTTGGTCTTATGAATTGTATGATTCAGTGCTCCCTGTGCAAGTCTAAACTGAATACTGTAAGATTTTTAAAAAACTGGAACACAAGCAAGGTAAACTGATAAACAGCAATAATAAGCATGTTTGAAATGTCTCATTTTTTAAGAGCATAGCATTTGAGCTACTGCCATTCCCAGAGGACTACAATTAAAAATGTAGTATGAGCAAAAAAATCTCCATATTTATAAACTGGAACAAATCTGAACATGAATATGTTGATACGTTATCTCTTTATTGGGCTGTTTCTCAATATTTCAGGGAAGCTATGATCAAAACTTACATTTCAAGCATCACGAGCATGTGGGAGCTTCAGTTTATATTTATAGAAGCTGTATGTTTTTATGTGGTTACTCAGAAAAGATC
>JAOEHX010054626.1:10253-37552 GCA_025448015.1 Bolborhynchus lineola
AAACGGCATATTCAACAGGTCTGCCCAACTGTTAACCTCATCTGTTTTCACAGATTTCTTAGACCTGCAAGAGCAGCCTAGCTAGACACGGGTAGTTTTTTGGGATTTTTTTGAGGGCTGGAAGGGCTGAGTAGGCTTTTAAATTAACATATATAAGGATGATTTTAAACAGAAGTTAAAAGGGAATTGAAGTCTTAGAGGAGTTAAAATTATGTTTTACCTCTTTCAGGCAATCAAAGTAGACTATAGTAGTACTCTGTGGCATTAATAAAGTTTGAGAAATCAGAAGTCAGACTTTTTTAGAAACCTTATATTAAATTCTTTCTTACTAATTATGATAGCTCTTGAGCACCCTATAAAATACTTAGCCCTGAATCTCATATGAAGGCAAGACTCTATCCAACATAATAGGGAAAAAAGAAAGATGAAGAACTGAAATGTAAGGAGACAGCATCAAGGATTTATAAGCTGAAAAGAGGGACAAAATGGTGATGTGCAAACGTAGTGAGATGGAAATAAAAGAAAAAGGCCCAGGGCTATTAAAAGTGGGGGGTGAAAAGAAATCAGAGGTGAAATCAGAAAAGAAAGTGCCTTAAATGAAAACAACACCTAGAGAAAATAAAAAGAATCTGAACCTTTTTTTTTTTAAGATGAAAAGGTAAGTTGAAAGCAGGTGTATTATCTGTGAGAAAAGGTTCAAGGGATAGAAAGGAAAGGGTTCAAAAGTAAAGTAATTAAGACATAAGAGAATTTTTTAGGCCGAAATAGCTTTGATTCTTTTAGAGAACGGATGCCTCACACATACTATTGAATTTGTAAATTCAAAAGAAAAAGGAGAAAAATCTAGGCTGTGCTTGATGAGTAGATATAATTGTTCCTGGCACCTATGCAGACTTCTTGTCTCTGCCCCACAGCACTGGGCTTACTTTTGACCCAAAATGGCAGTTCTGACCCATTGGCAGTCCTGTGTATTTGCACTGAATTTGATTACTGAAACATCAAACTTTCTTTTCTGAGAGGAGCTGAAAGGGAAGGAATAAGGAGTTAGGCATTTTCATTTAGAGGTCGGCTGAACCCACTAATTACACCGAAGTTTTTGCATGTATCCTTAATTTATAAAAGTGCTTAGGAATTTTGTGATATTTTTCTTCCCCTAATTGAAAATGCCTTTAAGTGAAATTGGCCAGCTTTAAAAAAATAAATAGAAGCAAAAAAAAAAAAAAAACAAAAACACACAACAAAATAAAAAAAAGAGAATGAAATAATGTAGAACTTATTTCATCAAAACTACTTTGATCAAATAAATTCAAATTTAGGTGACTTGGGGGACAACCAGTTGAATGCGAATCACAAGTATGACCTTGAGGCGATGAAAGTGAATCACATGCTAAGACATGAGAAGTGTCCAAGAAAACTGGGTTTGGTTAACCTTGGACAGCAAAGGCTAATGGTGGGATTTAATTGCTATCTACAGCAACACAGATGAAGTCAGATTCTCTTCAGCTAACAAGAGACAAGGCAGGCAAGTTTCTGCAAGGAAAATTCTGACTGGATATTCCAAAGCATGTTTACTCCTGAGGATACTTCAGCCTGTGAACAAAGGAATCCTCACCTCTTGACAGCATGCCAGGGCACTGACAGCCCTGCTTTAACTGTGAAATCTGGCCTGCTTTGAGCAAAAGGCTGGACTAGGTGACCTGTAGAGGTCACTAACAGCACCAGTTATTGAATGAAAATCCAAAGGGAAAAAAAATTAAATGAAAAGTCAATTTTATGCATCTATGAAGTAAACAAAAGAAAAAAGTTCAGAATTGTTTTCACATCAAAGTAAAATGGAAATTTCTGAGCCTCATTTTTAATTTTAAAATTATTACATGAAATGCTTTAAAAAAACTGAAAAAAAAAAAGTTGGTTTTTTTTTTTTTTTTCCTTCTTGACAACCTTATTAGTTAGGTATTTTTTCTAGGCTTATTTCTTAACATTTATAATTCAATTGCATCATATTAATTCTTCTTGGGTTTTTAAAATCAAAATCTAGAACCTGGATAGCTAAAGAATATTACCAAATTTAATGGCAGTTATGCGGGATGATGTATTGATCAAAACAACAAAATTAAATCTACTAAAATACACATTGTAAATAGAGGTAGAAGCATCAATATACTTCTGTGCAAGGTCTACATCAGTTTATTCATGCATCTTTCCTTTGTGCACTTTACATTACTGCAAGTTTACTCAATTTCTCACCAAACTAGAGTTTTCTCAGCGTTTAGGTTTAAATTGGAATTCTGGCCTGGTCAGGATGATTTCTTGGCTTTTTCAAAACTTTAACAGCAAAGAGATTACAGAAGGCCAGAGTAAATCAAATATTTTAGGGAAATAAACATAGAAGAGTGTTACTTTTAGGTATTTACTCACAGTGAATTTTGAAGTCCTTGTACTGTCTGTCTTCAATTGCTACCACGTACAAAGCAGCTCGGTCTGGAAACATTAGCCCTCCAGGTTTCTGTTGATGAATTGTGGGGAAATGGATCTCGTAATCTATTCACCTGACAAAGACATTACATTTTGAACTGCACATACAAAAACCAGACAAGCACCCCTTGCATGCCTTTATTGTTTTCCTGCAGATTGTCACATCAGCTTTAACCTCAGCAACTCTTGCAGCCTGTAGCAATGTCATTAGATAGTGCCTGTACAAGTTTCACCTGCAGTTAATCAAAAGCAAAGTTCTTTCACTGAGATTCCCTTGTTAAGCTTTTCATTAAAGCCTAAGAAAGGCACTTGGAGATGTAATTGCGTCTTGTTGTGGTGACAGTAGGAGAGAGAAGCCTTGTAGTCAGAAATAAATTATGACTGCTCCAGCAAGGAGTATGACATGCAGACCACCTACCAGCCACTTGTCTCGTGCGAAGATGACTGTGTTTAACATTGACTCATAGAACAGACAGTAACCCATCCACTCGCTGATGATGATGTCTACTTTGTCCACAGGTAATTCAACTTCTTCCACTTTACCTTTAAATATTGTGATTACTGAAAAAAGAATCCAAACAAATATGTTTCACATAATAAAAAACCCAACTAAGTTCCTCACTGGTGAATGTCAGGCTGATCTTTTTAATATGATTCTGTCCTTCAGTGCCTGTAGATAAGTGGTAACTCCAGGTGACCCATTGGATCTTACACTATTTCAAAACTACTTGCATTTTAGTATCAGTATAAAACAAAAAAAAACAAACCAAACCAAAAAAGCCTAACAAAAATAGAAAAAACCCAAACAAAACCAAAAGCAAAATGAAATAAACAAACAAAACCCACAAAACAACAAGCAAACAAAAAACCCTAACACAAACAAAACCAAAACTCAAACAAAAGTAACAGCCATATATAAAAAACAACAGAAGAACAGTTCTTACCTGGATACCTGCCTGATCTCATTTTACACATTCTCTGGAATTTGGAAGATGTCTATATCATTGACAAAGTAATGCAAAGAATCCACCTAGAATCCTTTAAACATCCCTGTTGGGTTACACATGCATGATCTCTTCACTGTGGTATTAGAAATTTATGGAAGTAGGATCTAATTCTCACCTGCTTTTCAAACATATTATGCTAGCTTCACAATGAAGAAACTAAGGCCTATTTCTTCCATGAATTTTGGGGAGCTGACCTAACCGAGTAAGGGAGATCTAGCCTGACAATACACAAACAAGAAAGTGTGCACAAACACGTTTCTGTCATGAAAACTCATTTTTCATTCCTTTCTGCTTCATGATATAACATACTGGTATTCTCACTCTGAATCTACTACCTGGTTTGGACTTGCACAACTTTCCACAGCTATCTGAAGTGACTGCTGGAAAATATTGCTGTCAGGTATTTTGTCACCAAATTGGTTTCAAGATAATTAAAAAGGTTGTTAGAATTTTGATGTAGAAAAATACCAGATCCTCAGAGACACTGTAACACAGCGCTTTAAATTACTGGCAATACTGTATACCACTTATAGGAGACTGGGTATGCACTGCAAAAGCAAATCAACAAGCAGTAAATACAACTGGTTGATACTAAACCAGGTATTTTGCTTAAAGAAAAAAATTAAATGGTGGTCCATATTTAGCCCTGTGGTAACAAATATTTTTGCTTTAGGATCCCTACACAATTCACTATTTATTCTTGCATTTTAAACAAATGCCTCCTACTTACAAAAGTAGTATAAATAATTTGAAGAAACAATTTGCAGCTTGTTTTCTCTGCTATTTATGTTGTTTGCTGCAGTGGGTAAAGTCTCATGGTTCTGTAGTATTCCTTAAGGTAATGGATGCATTTGAAATTCAGGCATAAAATGAGTAGGGAATATTTTACATTTCATTAATAAGATTATTATATTACTCTCAATAAATGTCAATTTGTAATTATGGCAATTTTTACTGATGAAAATTCTCAACGTTCAATTTGAGGAAGATGAAGGTACTTTCATTTAGCTAGAACTAGGTTAGCTATTTAAGAGCGTAAGTGCGGGTTGAGTGATTTTTAGAACTCAACCCAGCAAAAATGAGGTTTCAACTTTCTAACATTGATGCAGTACTAGTATTATTCTAACCAGATGTGGCCACTTAATTTGCATAGCAAATTTTAATCCAAATCAGCCCCCTTAGAAGTTTGGAACATGCTGATTCAGACTGGTAACACAAAGTATTAACTGTTAAGAGCAACCTGATTGGAAAAGAGCAGATTTCTCTTATTCTTCCCATTCTTTAAAATCCTTCCTTTTACACTCAGTAAGTAGCTCAATAGTTCATCTGCTGTTATAGTAAAGACTCTTCACATCTATAAGCTCCATCCATGAGATCTCTTTTGTCCCAAGAGCTTTTACTACCACTAATTTTTTTTTACTGAATTTTAGCACTGTTGACAGCTGCCAGAGTGACACACCTGCAGACTTTGAAGCCCTCTGTTTATACCTAGAACAGCCACAGTGTAAGCAGCAGCAGCACAGGTTTCTCGCACCTCCCTTCAGTTTGATGAAATATCTTCATCAGGCATCATGTGGGAACAGATTGTGCTGTCCCAGCTGTATTGTATCTGTTCTGAAAATAGTGGCTTTTCTTTTGGTATAGCCCCTTTTGCTGACTCTGCATTTCTCTAAACAATTAGGGGGAAAGAAAAGAAAAAGTTTCCATAAGCAACATGATCGTTTGGCTCAGTACCTGGTTGCATTAAAATAAAAGTGAATGTAGATCAGCGCCAATATTCATTCAGTTGTGTAATTTGTCTATACTGGAGACCAAACTGCAATTGGATAGACTGCTGAACCTGTCCAGGCAAGTTCTCTTTTTGCCAAAGGAAAGAGGTCTCTGCTTCTTCCTCCACAGCTTTTCCAAGGACTTGTTCCTTGGAGAAACAGGAGGAAGAAGCAGAGGTAAACAACTTCTGCAACCTCTGGAGCATACTGGATCCTTCTTATTTATTCTGACAATAGTCCCTTCACACACAATTCCTGTTGCTGGAAATACAAACATGAATTGATTTGTGGTGTGCTGTTTGCATAGCTATCTCATGAAAGGCCACTCTGGGCTCTGCACCAAAGGTACAGGATAACCAAGTTGAGGTCATCACCTCATTGTTTTAGTGCCCTATACCTCCTCTGGAGGAGAGTATTCTCTGGTCCTTTGCTTCCTTCTTTTTCTGAACCAAAAGTTGCATACACTGTCTGGCCTCTTACATCCCACATCACTGCTGTTTCTTGCACACTTTAAAGCACATTCTCTACAATCAGTTCTCCTCCCAACAAACATCTCTGTGTTAGTCAGAAGCTGCAAGTGACAGCAATAAAAATTAGAACAGATCTAAACCATAACAGAAATTTATCCCTGTGCAGGTGCTGCCATAGCTCCAGCGCAGACACAGGTAAACGTGGGAGCAAATTACACACTCCAGTCAGCTATGAGCAGCACTGCTCTTAAGGCAAGCCCTTCACAGAAACACACTTAAACAAGAATTGTCTCACAGCTTGATTTAAAAAAAAACTGATTTTTTTATATTGTTACAAACATGTCTTGTGTACAGTGATTTGGAAGAGGACTGAAGATACGAAATGGAGTTTGTTGGAGATTTTTTTTTTAAGAGTTTTTGGTAGGTTTGGGAGTATTTGTAATATTATTTCTTTTTTAATTGAAGTGTTTCCACTTCCCTGGAAACATCAACAGTTTTCAAGAGTAAAACAGAAGTTTTCTCTGATACTGTTATTTTCAGAATTGAACATTTTAATTTATATGCTTTTTCAAAAGTATTTTTTTAAGTTGGAAGTTAGAAGAAATTCTTAGAGAAAAACATGAATAGATATGAAATATGTTTTGCTTTGAAGCTTATTTCAATTTGAATGTGTATTAATTCTATTTAAGAAATAAGGTGGAATGTAAATGGCAGAATTAGTTTGAAAAGTTCAGCTCTAATATGGGGCCTTCTGCCTGCTTTGCTGAATCAAACTGCCCACTGACAAGTCCTATTTGCTTCTGTAGTCTGTAAGCCTAGAAGTAAATGTAGAAGTAACTTCTCCTAGGAGGAATTATTGTAGTGTCTAGAATGAGGTGTTTAGTTTTGCATTTACGTAAGTAAATTATGCAAAATTACTATTTACATATAAACAACACAACATAAATTAAACAGAAAAAACGAAACAGTTATCTTCTCTTTCTCCTGAAGAAAATAGTTTTATATATGCCTTACTGTGGTCCAAGTGGTTCGACTTGATAATTTTTTCTGAATAGTCAGATATACTTGAGCATTCAATCTAAGAAAACAAGAAAAAAAGAAAAGAAAGAGGAAGAGTAATTATGTGCTAGAAATCTCAGCTATATGAATAAAAACAAAATCTACTGAAGGCAGCAAAGACTCTATGAAGTATGTATCATCACTGATAAAGAGTAAAACCTGTGTGGGCAGGATCATGATCAATAATATCTTAATATTTACACTGAGGTCTGTGTTTGAGTTGAACTGGCTCATACAGAAAAGATTGATTTTAAAACTATTGAAATGAGGAAAAAAGTGCTCCTAAAACAAAAATGCACCATTTATTAATAATATTAATTTATTCCTGCTACTTCAGAATATAAATAATAATACAAAAAACCCCACACAACTGCTGAAGGGAATGAATTATCATGGTGCTACATTTCCTCACGTATTTAAAATCAAAATGCATTCAAACACTGTGAATAATGTTCAAATTCGAATTATGCCCATACTAGTCTGTGTCAAGAAGCAATTCTCGCTGTGAAAAATTTATCAAATTTGGCAATACAAGCTATAAAAATAAAACCAAAAAACCCAAAACCCCAAACATTTTACACATAAGAAATGACTGAAATTGCTGTATTTACAAAAACATCCAGATCTGCATGTTTTTCCCATGACCAGTTCTGTTCTTTAACTAGGAAAGGGATTACAAAGTATGTTCTAGTTTTAGATTTGCCCTTAAATTTGTTAAAACCTGACTCCTAGCCTAACAGCTCATGGTTGCAATGACCTTTGACATCTTTTCAAGATTTCTGGGGTTCGTGCCCTTGTAAAATGAAGCAGGCCAAATCAGTAGTAACCAAATGATTTCCTGATTTCTGTCTTTCACATCTGACATGAAACTTCTAATACCTTCTATAACCCTTGTCTCTCCAACCCCCGTATGTCAACGTCAAATAGAATTATATTATCTCTAATGAAGTGTTCTATATGTCTAGTGATCTCCATTTAATCTCTAAAAGCCAAACTGTGCTTGACCTCTGGGATAGCAATCACAGATGGCAGGACATGCAAATCCTTTATTCTTTTTATATAACCCATGAAACAGCTAGATGTAATAGCAGTCATAATAGCAATCCCTGTCCCCATGGGAACATGAGCATTAATTCTACTTAGCTTGCCTGTGGATGCAAACCACTCCATAAGACATCTGACTCAATTGCCTGAACATAAAACAGAACTGGCATGTAGAAAGGAACATCAAGAGTGCTAGTCCAGAGAGTGCAAGGGACAAATCCCTCGGAGAGAACTTTGTCCTTTTTCTCCATTCAGTTTCTTCTTCCCTTACTGTAAACTCCATAGACTGTATGCCTCATCTATACTTACAGCCATTATAATATACTCATTTTTCCTGTCTGCATTCACATCTCTCTTGCATTTTCATTGCCTATTCTTTCTGTTTGTCTTGGACTATTTTTTTAATAAGCATGGGTATGTATGTTTTTGGAGGTGTCTTTCCAACCTTTCTAAAGAAAAAGATGCAAAGAAATAAAAAGTTATATTTCATGAATGACTATGAGTTCCCAAAATCAGCTTTATTCTCAAAGAAGCAAACTAATTAAAAAGAAACAAATGTTACAGGAAGGAGTAAGTATTTCAGAAAACAAACTCGCCTTAGGGTGTCTAAAGCTTTTTGTCTCTAATTTGACTTGGATTCTGTATTGTGGTACAAATTTATTTTAAAATTTCAGAAAAAAAGAAAATACTGAATTCTGTAGGTGAAGAAAATAAGAAAAAATAAAAAGAGCATTGCCAGGCTTTTCCACAATTCTCTTTCAAGTCAGTGATCTGCACAAATCTGTCCAATTTTACAAAGCATTTGGATTTTACAAAAACTGTGTTCCAACAAAATATGTCAGTACCCCAGTTTACAGTCGTAGAATGATTTGGGTTGGATGAGACCTTAAAGATCATCTAGCTCCAACCCCATGCCATGGGCAGGAGCATCTTTCCCTAGATTGCTTAAGGCCCCATCCAACCTGGCCTTGAACAATTCCAGGGATGGGGCATGTGCAACACTGTTGAACCTGTTCCAGGGTCTCATCATCCTCATAGTAAAAAAATTCTTCCTTATATCCATTCTAAATCTCCCCTCTGTCAGTTTAAAACCACTGCCCCTTGTCCTATTACGATAGGCCCTCACAAAAAGTCTTTCTCCATCATTCTTATAGGCCCACTTTATACACTGAAAGGCCACATTTATTGTCTCCTCAAAGCCTTCTCTTCTCCAGGCTGAACAAGCCCAACTCTCAAGCCTCTTTCTTCACAGGAGAGGTGTTTCAGTTCCATGATATTCTTTGTGGCCCTTCTCTAGATTCACTATAACTGGCCCATGTCTTTCCTGCACTTGTGACCCCAGAGCTGGATACAGTACTTCAGGCAGGGTCTCACCAGAGCAGAGTAGAGGGAGAGTATCATCTTTCTCAACTGCTGGCCATGCTTCTTTTTACGCAGGTCAGGATACAATCTGCTTTCTAACCTGTAAGCATGCACTGCTGATTCATACCCAATTTTCCATTCACCAGCATCCCGAAGTACTGCTCTCAATCAATTCATCACCCAGTCTGTACTGACATTGGGGATTGCCCTGATTAAGTGAAGGACCTTGCACTTGGCCTTCTTGAACTCATGAGGTTCACACTGGTCCACTTCTCAAGCCTCTCAAGGTCTGTTTGGATGGCATCTCTTCCCCCACATATATCAACTGCACCACTCGACTTTGTGTCATGTGCAGACTTTCTGAGGGTGAACTCAATCCCACTACCTATGTCATGAATGAAGATATTAAATAATCGTGGTGCAAGTATGGACCCTTGAGGGACCTGTAAGTTTCTTCAGCTCTATCTAGTTTTCTGTGTGTGTGTATGTTCACCTCTACAATCTAATGCTGCCAATGCTTCCTCTTCTACTGGAGTCTTTTTCTGAAAGAGCCACCACATTCCCACAGTTCTTTTCTCCTGGCCTGTGTCCTCATCACCATCTTTTACACAAATCCGGTAACATCCAACATGTCCCTTCATTGTATGTGTCTGTTTACCTTCTTTTTACCTACACTGTCTTGTTCATCTGAAAATACTATAGAATTCAGATAGCTCTACTTCAGTGATTGTCCCAAATTTTGTATGACTAAATGAAGCAGATAAGCCAAGTTTTCAAGGGATAATTGAATGTATTTTTCTATCCCTCAGTCACCCACCTCAAGTACCAATAGCCACATGTCCATCTCTACATGTCTTACAACAGCTCCCCAGATAGATGAATATCATTGCATAGTCTACTGTTATCCTCCCACAATGGTCAAGGGCCAGAGCATGTGAAAAAAGAAGAAAAACTGAGGGGGGCTGGTTCTGTTCAGCTTGTAAAAGAGATTCTCCCAATCCAATAGTTAACTTTGACTAACTAAAAAGGGCTTGTGGAGAACACAAACTTTTCTCTGAGGTGCATAGTGATAGGGTAAGTCAGTGCTCATGAGCTGCAGCAAGGGAAACACCTGCTGATGGTAGCACTAGGAGAGGTTCTGAGAGAGGATTTAGAGTCTCTATGTCCTTGGAGATCTTTCAAATTGGACAGGACAAGGCCTTGAGCAACCTGATACAGCGTTAAATTTAAATCTGTTTTGAGTAGTAGACTGGATTAGATACTTCCAGAGGTCTTCTACACTATACTTTCCTATGAGTCAGTGATTTACACCTCTTGAAGACCCAGAGATTATTCTAGCAGTTGGCTGAGGCACTTACAAGAAGTAAGTTCCAACAGAGAGTAAAAAGGGATAAGAAGAACCAGACAGGGTAGTGGATGAATTTGAACCTGAAGAAGGGTTCAAATTCTCAAATCTCAGGAGTGAGAAAGAGGAGTGATTTCAGTGGTGCTGTAGTCAAAAAAACAACACTCTGCATTTGTCAACAGTTCCCACGTCATGCTATTTGAAAAATCACATCTAAGTGTAGAGAAGTAACTGGAACATCTCGGCTCTATGGCAAATGTTTGCTTTTTGAAAGGAACACTCACAGTTTCCATTGGCAATCTCTGTGAAGAGGACCACAAAGTCTGAGTTTGACAGTAAGATTGCCACTTACAGATCTCTGAAATATCTGCTTTTCCAATGCAAACACAACCCCATAGCCTGCTGGGACTCATGCTGAGGTAGCACATGTGGCAAGAAGGTTAAAACTCTTAGGCTGTAGCAGAGGAGTTTCACACCTAGGTGAGATCCCTTGAGAGCTGTTTCCTGCACAGCACGCCCCCCAGCTTCAGTGCTGAACAGTCCATGGATGAGCTGACACTGGTGTGATACTGAGCTTTATAAATGTCTGAGATACAGCCTGAACTGTAAAGTAGTTCAAGTGGGGAAAATAACCCAGCAACCACAGGCCTATGGAAAAGTATTTACTTTTCTATTGCTGGGTGAATTTGCTGCCAGTGAGCTGGCTCACTGTAGAATCAAACAAGCACCAGTGCCAGCACAAGGGAGGGAAGAAGACCATATGGCCAGGGATCTGAGAGACAGCATCATCATTTTGTATATGCTTATATTTTTACAGCACTGCAACATCCTTGCACGACACCTGCATTCCTGCATCAGAGAAGGCTACAGGTTTATTCTTCTTGAGGCTCTGAGATAATAAATTGTGTATTTGGTTTATGAGAAATACATTCTAGCTGCCAACTCTGTGTATTAAGTCTCATGTCTAAACTCCAAAAATTTTCCCAGCACCTTCTGATTTCAGCTACCTACACTTCCATGCTTTAGTCTAATACTCAGATGACACTCAGATGAGGCACTCAGAATTAACATTGGATTTTGAAAATATAAGCCTGAGAACTCAACAGGAGTCCTGGTAGTTCATGTATCATTACCAGGAATAAAGATGCGTAATTCTGATACTTAGCCATGTCAGTGCCTTCAAATGCACTCATGTAGCAAACTGAGTTTTAGTAAACAATTTTTTGAAGAAGAAGTATATAGAGAAATAGAATCTACTTGCCCTTTTCTACATTGTGTTATGTCTGCAGGACACAAACAGAAGTCCAAAGCAAAAAAGAAATTGTCTTTGTAATTTTAGAGTAGGTACAAATAACTCTCAATACACTTAAAAGCAACTCTGTGCTCTCTTTAATGACTTCCCTGCAGAGAACTGTGTGTTTGTGCTTCTGAAGTTCAATGTATCAAGGTAGTCATTCCTTTCTGCCTTTGAAAAGCATTATTGTTGGCACAGAAAACATGCAAACACTTTCTTGCATAATTTGCTGAGTTGCAATGTACAAGGAAAAGCGTATTAATCAGGTTCCAAGACTACAAAGTTGCAGAACTTAAGAATTTACAAAAGCAAGATATTTCCTTTGACTCCGCTGAGTATGAGTCCCTTTAACATTGTTTTTTGCAGCCAAGAAGAAATATGGATATGTAGCAGATCACCAAAGATTCACCCACATAAAAGACATTGTTTCTGAATTTGGAAGAGGCACACTACTGCTAATCATAGAAAGCAAGACTACTCTACTAAAGTTACCGTAAATACAGCCACACAAGAGCTTGGAGAGAAGAATTTCAAACCAAGACAAACAGGAAAAGGTAAATCACCAAGACATTCTCAGGCAAAATGTGCAAACTCAAAATATGAGAGAAAGTCTTCTTACCCCATATACCTTCTTGGCTCCTGCCTTTGCAGCAAACATGGAGAGGATTCCTGTGCCACTTCCAACATCAAGGACAATCTTATCTTTAAAAACATGTTTATTGTGATACATTGAGTTTCTATAGGTTAATGTGCGCACTTCATCCTTTAACATTTCCTGTGATGAAAAAACCCCATTGTGTTACTATTTGAAGAGCTTATATGCATCCATCACTGCTGCTGAATAAATTCCCTCCTTATAATTCAAGCATTATTAATACACAACCTGAAGAGTGGTGTGCACATATCAAAGCAACTGTAAAATACTAGCTACTTAGAACTGAATTATTAAGAAGCATGGTATCCTTTGTACAACTTCACTTCTCTAAATATTACTTCACTGTTATAATTGACAACCAGAATACAATCTAACCACAGCACTGCTTTTTGTCATAGATGGAAGCCATATAGAAATCCAAGCTTTTCCCTTTCTCTCAAATCATGCACAACCTACAGCCTCAGAGAAAGGACTGTCTGAGGGTTCTCTCTGAATACAAACAAAACTGTTCCATAAACCATTATAAGACAGCAGTCTTGATAGCCTTGTACAAAGTGATGCAGGAAGTCTGTAGCAGAGCTTGCAGGTAACTGTGCTACATGGTGCTCCCTTACTGCTCTTCTGTTCACTCATTTATATGACCAATTTCCAGAAGATATTAATGCATAACCTAGACTACTTTCTCACTATTTTAAGTTGTCTTTGTCAGGTGTTGATTTTTGCTTTGCTGATAGCAGGAATACATGCATTTCATTCCATTGAAAAACCTTGCTCTCAGCCAAACTATACCAATAAAGAGCGCACAGGTCAAGATCCAACTGCCATTCTTAAGAAAGTGTAGGCTGCTCAATATACACTTTAGTTTTCTAAAAACGCTTCTGTTAGGTCTAGAAGGCTGAAGTTTTGCTTGTATTACTGCCATAATTTCATAGTTTAAACAAGTAGGCAAACGAGTTTTTGAATTTCATGATAAAAAGAATCAGTTCACTGCACAGCAATCTGGAGCACCAGTCCATTGGATTGTTACACATATCAGCTGCTCACTTACCTGTCTTGGCAGGAGACTTTATGTACTGAATACTGTAGATGAATAAAAGGCTATTTTTATCATCATAAAGCATGGTTTGGTATCAATCAAAGAAAGAGTCAGAGGAACAGTCTAACAACACTGATGAAGCACACTCTCATGGAGATTCTTTCCTAACATATTAAGGACAAGAAGGTGATGGGAGTGTTAAGAATGTATTTGGAGATGACTGATCTCCTGATAGCTTTTTCTGGTAAAATAACAGGCTCTGTGGATGAGACGAGTGGACACCTCTTTATCTTGATTTCAGCAGGCCTTTCAACGCTGTTTCCCAACATCCTCATTTAAAAACTGATGAAATGTGGACTACATGAATGGACCGTGGACTGAAAAATGACTGAACTGCTGCTATCAAGATGTTCTGAACAGCAGCACAAAGTTCATCTGGAGGCCAGTCACCAGTGGCACTAGTGGCATCAATACCCGATACCTTCAACAGTAACCTGGATGATGGGACAGAGCGCAGTTTCAGCAAGTTTGCAGTTGACAGAAAACTGTGATGAGTGGTTGATTCACCAGATAATTGTGTTGCAAATCAGAACCTCAGCAAGCAGAACTAAAAACTGACACAAACCTCAAGAAAGTCAGAAAGGAGAAATGCAAAGCCCTGCACATTAGGAGAAAAAGCCTCATACACCTAGTATAGGCTGAGGACTGGCTGTCTGGAAAGCATTGTTTGCTGAAAATGATTTTGGAAACACGGTGGACAGCAGTTTGAAGATGAGCCAGCAATGTGCCCTTGCAGCATTTTGGCCTGCACTGAAGCATCACCAGCAGATCAAGGAGGTAGTTCAACACTCGTGAGACCGTATCTTGGGCTCTGTGTCCAGCTCTGGGTTACTCCAGATATGAGAAGTTGTCACAGATTCAGTCACAGCTCATGATGATGATTAAGGGATTGGAGCATCTGACATGTGAGGAGAGATTGAGAGAGGCAGGATTGTTCAGTCTGACAAAGAGAGGGATAATGGGGATCTTATCAGTGTATATCAATGTATATAAATAAATCTCCAGTGAGATTTTTCCAGGCAGACCCCTGAAAAGGATGAAGGCTGCTCTCCTAAAAACCAGTGTTGTCAACAAGACAAACAGCATGGACCCTGAGAGAGCATCCATACTGTCAGGATCCTGAACTTCATCTCATGGTCACTACAGCCAAGACCATCATGTCCCCAGATGGTTCATTCTTATTAGTAAGTATCAGTGCCAGCAAAGCACACACCTCTCCCCCACTGATTCAGGTCATCTGTGCCAGGAATTTATCATCATGTACTCTAAAATTTGCTTATGTCCTGTTCAGTTGCCTTTCAGCAGATGCCGGGGTGATTAAAGTCTCCCATGGACTAAAAATCAGACTCATATCTGCATGGGACATGAGATTTCTTCCACTTGTCTGAAGAAGACGTCATCTACTTCTTCCTGGTGCTCTGTAGCAGACAACCACAACCTTGTCAATCATCTCAGTCTGCCATTTAAACCTAACCCATAAGCTCATCATCTGTCCCATACATTCAGTTGTTCTATCTGCCTTCTCACCTTCCAAGTCTGTCCCTCCTAAAGATCCTGAATCCAGCCATTCTGGCATTCCAGTCATGTGAGCAACCTCACAGGGATCAACATGATCCCTGTGAGATTGTAGCCATGCAACTGCACACTGATTTTTAATTCCTTCTGTTCAATTCTTAGGCTGCATGTATTGGTGTACAGGTACTTCAGAGAAGCTCCCTGTCATGTTGATTTTCCAGAAAATGTATGAGACCTCCCCCATAATGCTGCCTCTTCATACTTCCTTTTTTCTGTGCTTACACTTGGAGTGGGCCCCTTCAGCTCTATTTTATTGACCATGCATCTTCTGCTTACAAACTCAGTCTGCAACTTCCCCATGTGACTGTGGGTGATCATCCTCTATCATTCTTAGCTTAAAGTCTCCTCAGCACCTTAGCCAAACTGTTGGCAAAAACAGTTTTGGCCTGTCTGTTTCGTCAGGTGGATTCCCTATCTTCCTAGCAGACCTCCACTCTCAAAGAAGGTCCTATAGGCATAAAAGCTGAAAAACTTGTCATTGACACCAGCTGCACAATCACTTGTGGACCTGCAAGAGCACTTCTCCTCAAGTCCTTATTTTCACTGGTATAACTGAGGCAAAAAAGCACCTGGCACAACTTGGTTTTGATCATCATCCCAAGAGTTGTGTAGTCACACTTAATATGCTCCAGGTCTCATTGGTGTTCATGCAGAATAGCAGCAGTAGCAATCTGAGGCTGGTCTAAGGGCTGGACATATGTGAGTAGCCTCTCCACAGTGTCTCAGATCCAAATGCTGAGACAGCAGGTCAGGTGAGCAGATGGGGGCCTCTGGCCCTTGCAGGAGAGACTTCCACTACTTGTTGCTTTCTCTCAGTGTTTCTGCATGGCTCGGGGCCAACCATTTCTGATGCTTCATTGGATAGAACTTCCCGTCCCTCATCTACAATGAAGGCACTAACCATATTTTGTAGGTAGAGATGTGCAAGTTATCAGGAGCCTTCCTCCTCTTGCCAGAAGTTACAAGTTTCCAGCCTTCACCGTCAGAGCACTCTCCACTTCCAAACCTGGCAAAAACAGACTCTGTCTGCTCCTCCTTTCAGTATAGTTGAGGATTTAGGCTCCTGTACTTGTCAGAGTACAAGATCCAGTCAGCTAACGTCCTCTAGCAGCTCCATTACCTGTTAACACAGTCTTTACCAGTCAATGCACACTTTCTGCAGGCAAGGAGGCAACCTTTCACTTCACAACCTCAGCAAAAGGTCTCAGATACTTCTAGCACTCTCTAAGACCTACAGAGCCTCCATCAGTGCCTTAATCTGATCTGAGGTTTTTGATGTGTCTTCAGTATTTCCTTTAGGTCTCCTTCCCACTCAGTTGTTCCTCTATCTTCTTCCATTCTTGGATGGAATTTCTGAATGCTAGTCTGGCAACACATAACCGGTAGATACAAATCTTCTGTTTATGTATATGCCCTACAATCAATTACTAGAGTAATGGAAATAGGTACTGGTTTTTATGTGGTTTGTGAAAAGTGCCACTGATTTCACATTGTTGGCCTTTTTGCATCACAGTCTTTAAGATCCCATCCTCTTAGGTAATGTAAATAGAAGATAATAGTGTCTTCTTTAGAATTGTTCTACAGTCAGCTTTCTGATGGTAAATATATAAACCTCGTGTATTTTGTCTTCTTTCCAGGAGAGTATTTATTGGAGGCTATTGGGCTATATATTCCCACTAATGCAGCCCATTCATTCAAGTAACATGTCAGGAGTCACAAAATTATTTGGCTTCTGGTATCAGTTGAGCAGCTGCTCTGCTGTGATCTGCGCTCCAGTATGAAAGAGATCAAAAGACCTGACCTAGCAATAAGTAGTTTCCATGTGTGTTTGTGTTAGTTTACAGCCCTCATAAATGCACTAAATTGATTTACTGATGAAGATTACCACTGTACAGGTAGCTAATATAAACTGTATTGAGAACACATTTATAAGGAAGTAAGTGGGACACAGGTTTTCAGTACAGGTCTCTAGAGAAGTGGGTGATACCTTTGGCACTGAACCAAGATTGTACAATCTTCTCAGGAAAGTCACAGGAATATAATCATAAGCAAGGGAAATGGGGCAAATAACTAATAAATCAAAGAAACATTATTATGATTAATAGCGTGGTGATGATGATGATGGGGATGATGATGAGGATGATGAAATAAATATAAGATTACCTCATGAATTCCAAAATGAGCATAGGAATCAAAATAATAATCCCTGGATGTCATCTCTTCTGGATTGATGAGTTTTGCCATCTTGCCTCGGCCTGGGCAGCTTGGTTGCAATGGGACATGTATGACAGACTGAACTGGCTTTGGAACAACAGTAGGCTGAGGAGGCTGGGACGGTATGGGGCAAACCTAGGAGAACATGGAATATTGTTAAGAGGCATCATTAAAAGAAAACATTTCTCTCTCTGACTAGCACAGTGATATTATTGTAAGTAGCTAGGAGATAATAAAACCAAAGACACCTGGGGTATCATAAGCTGCCTTCTGTTCCTGGCTCTTTAACTTGCTTGCTTTGAATTGGTAAATTCCTTAAATGGCTTTTTCCTTGATGTTCTTCTGGAGATACACACATTAGTGCAGAGTAATGGCAAATTATTGTTGTTGGCTGAAGAGGGTGACCCCAAACATTGACACAAGGCAGTTAAGAGCTAGGTTTTTTTCATTAGTGTCTTTTTATGTCAAACTGACACAGCTTTGTGAGAGGTGAGTTGTAATAAATAAATGGTTTCCCTGCGAAGAAAAGCTCATAATCAAGGATTTTGAACACAGTGTTGCCAACAAGAAGGACAGGATTCACAACAGATCTTTACTTGTTAGGTAACGTATTGATTAGGTAAGTCTGAGAATGCCCACAGAATCTGAAAGTGCTGATACTATCTGAAAGTCTCTCAACATGTGCAGAAAGCACTGTAGGGAGCTGTGTGGTATATGTGATCCATTAATTTAGTTTCTTGTGAGATGCAGGAGTCATTTGTTACCAAAACTCCCTCACCGACTCCACTTCATTTCTTCTTATGTACTGCATCTCCAACACCTAAACATAAACACCACAGAGGTAGAATGTACTCTCTTGACTCATATTTGACTCTCAGACAGAAAACAGAATGTTTAACAAACATGAGACATAGACCTTGTAAGAAAATTGGGAAAGAGAACTGATTCTTGAAACTGCTTGCTTTGAAGCTACTCCTTTTTCTGTCACTTCAAACTCAAGCAGTGCTCTGAAGTTTCTACATGGAGTGAATGAAACGCCAGATGAACCTGTCATAGACAAACTTGTCTGATACCATAATGGGAATTTAGAATTAAAAACTGAGGTCAACTGAGAGCTAAGAATGTTATCGCCAGCCATATGTTACATAACTGGTATTCTATCAAAATCTGAAGTGCACCTAACACCTAAAATAGCCATTAAAGGCCAGGGAGCACTTAAGTTGACTGATCACCATGGAATTCTTTTCTTGCTCTTCCATTAAATTTTCCAGAAAAAAATAGGCAGGTATAAACTATATCATATGTTTTCCTGCAAGAGATTTTCCAGCTGGGATTTCTGGTTTTCAGGAGTTTTGACAGATCTCTTTGCAGCACTACAGCTAAAACTCTCTAGATCAAAAGCAATCAAGATGCATACTTACAAGAATGAAAACCAGCCTATTATTCTAACAGGGATATTAGAGGTTTAGCTTTTGTGGTAGTTCAGAGGGAAGTTCTGAGGTACATCTATTGTTGAAAATGACAAATAGAGGAAAAAATGATAACAGATTTTTTCATCTGAATTAGGCTATAGCCTCTGGGAAATAAAGACCTTTTCCAAGTTTAGTGTCATTTTATTTCCAATTTGCCTCTCAGGGAGTTGCACATGGGGACGAACTGTCTCTGCATTAATAAAATGCTTCAGGTCTTCTATCTGATTTAAAAATATTGGTCTCAATCTCAAGGAATCTAAAAATAAACTATATCAGTTTCATTCCTGGGCATTCATTGCAGAGTCACCTCTATATTTGGTACCGATAATTGTTAACGCTAAATGCTTGCTGCTTGCACTGATACTGAAATTATAATGTCCCATCTGGTCTGCTTGGGCAAGCAATTCTATCCCAGCAAGTAATATTCAGCTATGGTGTACTGCCCAGGGGCTAAACTCCCACTTCCAACTCTCATTCAGGTTTGGCATGGAAGGGTGAGAAGGCTGTGAAGGTGTCATATTGCTGTTAACAGCTCTAGTTTAAACTACAGTTGTTTGTCTTGCCCTCCCCCTTGTATTCTGCAATACAGTCAAATAGCACCAGTCTTGCCTCATTTTTTGAGATGGACTTTATTTGCAGCCAAGTAGAATGAAGAAATTGTTCCATGCTGTGTTTTCCTGGGAGTAGCTCAAAGCCTATATTGTTATTAAGCAAGTCACAAATCAGTTTCTTTTCCTTCTGTAATGTGAGGCTCAGTAAATAACAAGGCAGTTTCCTAGGACTGCCTCTGCACAAATGTGTTGAACCAGCTGGGAGGAAGATCTAGCTAGGTCTCTCACTGCTCTGCCCTTGTTGGCCTGCTCCCTTTTATGTACATCAGAAGGGACTCATCAGTGTCACCTTCATACTTCTTTTCTACAGTATACCTCATAGAGGAGAATAAAAAGACTGCCCTTTCAGTTCTCTGCAAAGCCTGACATTCAGTTTGCAAGGCCCTATAAAAGAAGCCTCCATAATGTGTGGTGGGTCACCCAGGTAAGCTGATCAAACTCCACATGAATTCTGAATTACACACTATTTATCACCATGACTACGAAGCCATAAATGGTGCATAAGGATCTTCAGGGTTCTCTAGTCAGAATGCTAGGTAATTAGTTGTGTTTTAAGGATGATTAGGCAATTCAGCTCTTTTTTTTTTTTCGGGGGGGATGGACATGAAGTTAAAAAAATATTTAAAGACAAAGTTTTCTGAGGCATGAAACCCCAGCTTTGTCGGGGGTTGTTAGCAGTTGTTTTCACTTTGTGGTCAACTGTAAGCCATAGAAGACTGTTATCTGGAAGCAGTGAGCAGAAATGTAAACATGACTGATGGTTTTATTCAACTCCAAGTGAAGAGAGATATTCATGTGCCAGATTACTTTAAAATGCCTCACATCACAAGGCACAGCTTGCTTTAGAAATAGCAACAGAAGTTATAGAAGCCTGTACTGAAAATATCAAAGTTGAAGGCAGTGAAGAGGGAGAGTTTGTTGCAGATCATTGCATAAAGAGTCATGAAGCTACGAAGCTAAGTGCAAACTCTTCCATTGTGATTTTCTTCCCAGGTGATACTACTGCCTTTGCTGCTGCCTAAGTGCCTGCCCTGCTAAACAGAATCATGGTTACAGTGATGTACAAATAATTAATTCTATACCTCCTTATGAGAAAGTCCTCAAGACAGACACGAAGTGGAAAGGAAACAGGAAATAGCTTGGTACTTCAAAGCTACGTTACAAAACCCTGGCAAGTGCATGAAAAGGGACACACACACTACTATAGCCCCCACTATCAATGTTCATGATGTGTTTCATATAGGGGAAGTAGCTGTACCACTGGACAGCCTCTTCTCCACCCCATCATCATCCCATCTGACCCTCTAGTGATAGGGAACAAGAACCAGAAAGTGCTAATCAACTATAAACCCAGTTATTTTTAGGCCTTTTCTCAGTATGAGACAGCTGAAATTCACATGAAAAAGTAGAGCTTTGCTATTTTTAGAGGCTAATTATTAACAAAATAACCGGAGTATTCTATCTGTACAAGTTACTTTCTTAAATCAGCAGAAAATTTAATTGAAGCCCTCTTCTGCTTATCGTCTAATGCACTGATCCTTGAAAGTCACTAATATCCCTGAAAGCATATCTAACATCCCAGCCTTTTTCTTCCTCTCTCACTGAACTTCAGATGTTTCACAACAGCTCTAAAAAGACATTATATTCTGTAAGCTTTGTGGAGCTTTAGGATGGAGGAAGGGAAAATTTTTCTAATTGATCACCTACTCCATGTCCTAGCCAAGCTTTTGATCTACACTTCAGTGTAGTTCCAGATGTAGTTCAGCTCTAGAGGGGGTCTCTGCCTAAGAAGTATCCATGTTTATCCATCATTATTTTTTAACCTCTGCAGGGTAAGTATGGACAGAAAGGAGAACAAGACTGAGGAACGGCAGCTCCTCGGCTGAAGTGCCAGAGAAAATCAACACACTGATTTACACAGTTCAGTGCTACTTCAGAACTACCATCAAACAGGCACCAACACTGAACAGAAGCTCCACATTTGGCACTTCCATATCTCAATTGGAAAAAAATTAGACAGTTTCCCTGCACAGAGCAAAGACACCGTGCCACTTCCTTTGGAGCTGTAACTTACTGGATCTTAATATGTTGTAGTACAGATTTTCTCTTGATCTGATGTGAATTTTACACTGAATGGTTTCAGGTTAATTAATGTATCAGTCTACCTTGACCCACCACTATTGCTATTCATTAATAGTCTGTCTCCATCGTAGCTTTTACTGTTATTGTTTTCCTTCCCTTTCTTGCTTTCCAATTTTCATGAGGGGTTGAGTCCTTTGTCTCAGCACTTCCATTGATGCTGACTCATAAGGCAGCATATGTTATTGTATGCTGACAGCAGATGCATGCTTGACTAAGACTGAATAGAAATCCTTGCCTGATCTGTGGACACAGTGTAGAATGCTTTGTCCACAAAATCCAACCTGTGACTGTCCCAACAGTTGTTAATGCCTCTTTCCAACTGCTTCATGCACCACACAGCGTCAGCTGAAGCTGAATGCTTCCTGCAGGTCTTAGGCATGCGAGGTCTGCATTCTGCTATTCCTATAGCTGCTACGAACCCTTTCATGCTTTGCTGTGGACATCCACAATGAGTCTTCTTTCTTGTGAAAAGCTTTGGTTCTTCTGCCTTATGCATTCACAAGAGCATATGAACAGCAAGACTTGTATGTGCATGTGTTGTTCACATTTTCCTTTACTTAAGCAATAATACAGAAGTAATTTGAATGATTGCTGTAGAATCACTACATGCTGAAGAAGTGCTTTCACTTGGAACTATAAAGCAAAATGGAAATTACTAGAGACAACATGAGCAGAAAATGTAACTGATAGCAGTCAGATCGGTGTAACTGTGTTTCTCTTAAAATGTCCTGCATCAACACTGCGTAAATAGGTTAATTAGCACAAAGACTTATGTTTGCTTGATTGAAGCACTTCTGATCTGTGACTTCCACTGTGTCATGTGATTTTTCTTAAACTGAAAAGCTTAGAGAGTGAATCTCAGCTTTAGAAAGGTTATTACTATTCACAGTTGTGAAGAAACCTTGCAAATACTGAGTGAAAGCTTACAGATACTGAAAGGCCTGTAAGAGGAAGGCATTGACGTAAAGTCAGTGTCTTTTTTTAGCCAGTCTTATCACCTTTCCATATACAAGGTTGGCATCATTGTTGGCATGGGCACAGCACGATGTACAGCAATGCAAAATTTTCTACTGCACCAAACCCATCTGTGTTCTGATGGTGGAAAGGTCCTTCAGTTCCTCTTGCCTTCTGAGCTGCTGGTGCATGGTGAAAAAAACCTTTGTGCATTGTCTAAGATAATTGTGAGTCAAAGGATGGGTCAGAAAGTTCCACTTGCTAGTTTTCTGAGCACTAACACAATCTAAGAAGGGGGGGGGGGAAGGGGGGAACAAACAAAACAAACCAAACAAAACAGAAGAGAGAAAAACAGAAGCAAACCCAGTGTTTCTCTATAGCCTACTGCTGGCCATGTCACTGAATTCGTATCTGCCAAAGGTGATGTATTTTTTCCATGAATCTCAGGACCATAAGAACAGCATTTGGTTCACTCCAGTACTACATATACTTCATTCCTAAGAAAGAAAGCATTTTCCCAGTTTGTCTAATGGTGATTGTTGAAAGCTACAATAAATGAAGATGGAGAGTGAGAGAAGATTCAAGGCGATTCAAAGGTTTTATTGACATGGAAAAGTAATTTTTGTTTGGTGTTTTTTTTTTTTTTTTCTCCTTTCTGGAACACATCATGCTTCTTGGGACCCTGTTTCTTTAAATATTTCTCCTGTTCATGGAATGATTGGCAGCTGAGTAGGATAGAGGAGCAGAAGCACACTTCTCAGCTCACTTCTGAACTGGCTGTACCTTCAGAATTAATGGGGAAGGAGAGCTTTCTGACAGGAAGATTCTGAATATGTGAAAAAGACAGAAAAAAAAGGGACTTTCCATAGGACTATGAATCAGGGGAATGTATTTTCAGAACTATTATACAAATGAAAACACACTGAGCTTGGTTTGTTAATATTATTGATGATTGGCAACTGAGTCTCTTTAGGTTCCCTCTTGGATCAAGAGAAAGAAAAAGGATTCTTTACAGTATGCTTTAGGTTTGAGATAGGCAGAGTTGCCATTCGGAGGTGTTTGTTGATTAGACTGGACAAGAACGCCACCAAATTAGACTCCTTGGTAAAGCATTTGAATCTATGTGAGCAAAATCTAAATCTTAGTTCACACATGTAAAGTAAAATAATAACAATAGCAAATAATAAATATTTATTGATCCAATGATGGAAAACATTAGGAACGTAACTAATGACTTGTGCATATTTGTTAAAATAGCATGGAAAACAAATTGCTGACATGAAGATCCCAAAAGAGTGACTTGAACAACTATTGACTTTTCAGGAACTTAAGCATTGCAAAGGCTTGTAAAAATGGGTTTTGTTGAGACACTGAATCACGGGGGATAAAACCGTTCTGCACTAAATAAAAAACAGTGCTTATTTTTGTCTTTTTACTGACAGCATAATAATTCAGCAGAATTCTGAAGCATGATGCAAGTCAGAGAAATGTACTGCCCTGTCACCAGCAGCACGACTGACGCAAATTGTGTATCATAAGCAATAAGATTGCTTTCTTCACCATGAAGATCTAAATGATTAAAAGACAAAGGAAGAACAAAAGAAACTGACAACCTCCTTAAAAAGATCCAGATAAATAATATCAGGACTTGGGGAGTATTGGTGGATGATAAGCTATGAGCTGGCAGTGTCCCTTTTGTAGCCAGGCAGGCAAATAGTACCCTGGGGTGTATCAGGAATGTGGCCAGCAAGTTGAGGGAGGTGAACCTCCCTGTTACTCAATCCTGGTGAGACCACATGGGGAGTACTGTGTCCAGTGCTGGGCTCCTCAGTACAAGTAAGACAAGGAGCTACTGGAGATGCTGCAGTGGAGGGCCACAAAAATGATTAGGGGTCTGGAACAACTCTCTTATGAGGAGAGATTGCATGAATTGGGCCTGTTTAGTCTAGTGAAGTAAGACTGAGAGTGGACCACATTCATGGACATAAGTATCTCAAAGGCAGGTGCCAGGATGGTGCCAGACTCTTTTCAGTGCTGCTCAGTGACAGGACTAGGAGCAATGGCCATAAACTAAACCACAAGAAGTTGCACCTCAACATGAGGAAGAACTTCTTTACATTGAGGGTGGCAGAGCAGTGGAACAGGCTGCCCAAGGGGGTTGTGGAGTCTCCCTCTCTAGAGACATTCAAAACCCAAATGGATGCATTACTTGTAACCTGTTCCAGGCTCTGCCTTGGCGGAGGGCTGGACTGGACAATCTCCAGAGGTCACTTCCAATCCTAACGATTCTGTGATTCACCCTAGGATTTCTCAGGAGAAACTGATAATTAAGTAGGATTTTTATCTTAAATTAGCGCCAGATAGTGAAACAGTTAGAAGACTTAAACTAAATCAAAGTTAGAAAACCTAAATACATAATTGTTGCCAAGTATATTAATTGTCTCTATTTACTTTGTTCTAGATTATGCAGACTGTACAATCCAGCAACTGTAATAAACCATTGCACCTTTTCATTTTATTGAGACCTCAGTTTGTTAGGTGTAAATAGAGATCTGAATATACTCAGCATGTCACAGGACTGAATGTCTGAGGAAAGTCAGGGACTGGGGTCCTGTGTTACAGACTCCTAAATTTACCAGATTTTTGGTAAAAACATTAATTCTCTGTTGTTATTTCACTCTTCCTATACACTGTAACTCACACTCCTCTTAGCAGAGCTGTAAGTGATCGGGACTTGTAGAAACTTTGACACCCAGTGGCCTCAGTGTTTTCAATGGGGATTAGACTTGGAGACCTCTGAAAAGTCTGAAAGTAATGAAAAATGTCAGATGCAGTCAAGAGGCCCTAAATATAACATACCACATGGAAAATAAAAATGGTGGTTTATAGAATATGCTTAATATTAATGTTCATTATCATGACATCTTATAGGAAAGATGTATTGCTAATGACATAGGAGAAAATAGTTCTCATTCAACGTCACTTCAGAAAGAACTATTCTCATCTTTGTACAAAAAGTATTCTGTGCACACAGTACAGTTCAAAATTGCTAAATCCTGTGGCAAACTGTCACCACAACTAGGCAGTTGTAGCATTTATTTCTTTTCTTGTAAGGTAATACTGGTCATGGATTTATGCATGAATCTAACTCTGGCTGCCAAGAAAGATACAACTTGGTCATACATAGTAAAGAGTATAACAGTGACTCTATGATTACGATTACACTGAAATCCTAAATGAAGCAAGATAAGGATCTTATTAAGACTTCAATGACTTATACATTATCCATATTTGGCACTGTTAATCTACAAGCTACAACTAATTTTTCTATTCCTTCCCTTAGTGGATGGAATACCTGAAGTATTCCAGGATAGCTTAGAGTGTTAAGCTATTTAACACAAAGTTATCATACTTGTCTGCAATTAGAGAGAAACGGTGTATGTTTCAGAAATGTGAGACCTGTTCATAGACAATCGTGTTTATATGTGCTAAATCCAGCATACTTATGAGGTATCTAACTTACTGTACAATATGCACAATTAAGTCCCAGACTTGGTTTAAATAAACCACAGACTTGAATTAAATTCCACGACAAGTTTTAATCATACTACAAGTCCCAGGCTTGGCTTAGAATATACAAATATGTGTGGTGTGCAGAACAATAATAATTCAAAAATACAGGATTCACCATTCCAATTGTAGTACAATCCCTGTTAAACCTTTCAAAATCCCTACAAATTATTTGTGCAGAACTAGAATAAATGTCTAAGCAGCTCCATGCATACACTATAGCTAAGATGACGGCTGGATTTCAAAGGTAAGTGGAAGGGTATGTGGAAGGAGAGTGTCGCTCCTTTAAGGGTATCTGGTCAAGAAATTTTTCCAGTGCAACAGGGACAATAAGGAGGAAGTCATGAACAAATACATAATGGGGACACAAACCCAACAGGCATGACAAGGGAAGCAGTGACAAGAACCAAGCCTAGTCAGTCACATCAGTTGTTAAGGGCACATGAGAGTGTGAGAAAGTTTACTTCATTTGAGTTTATCTGACCTGTCAGTTGGGAAACTAAGGGGAAAAGGGGGAAACCAGAAATAAAATGCACTGAGACACAGACCTGACGAAACAAACATGGAGACAATGGCAAGAAACAAACCTTACCACTCACTAACTGATGGGCTATTGAGAAACCACAGGTGCCACTCCCAGGAAGGTCAGCCTGGAATTTGCAAGTGGTGGCATTGCACACCTGGGAATCCTGGACTGTGAGGGGTGACTGGCAGACATGTACAGACATATGGGGTGGGGGTTGTGTAGGGGAAGAGGGACAGGGGGAACAAAGAAGTGTATACAGAAAGGGGTGCAACAGGGGCCAGCCAGCTGCAAAACAGGGCTTGTCTGGCCAAGTCCTGTGCCTGTTCACTGCAGTCTGTCCTAGTTTGATATATCTTCTTTCTAAATATTTTCTTAAGCATCTCTGCATATGCTCACTCTCTTTCCCCTTTGAACACATGCTGCACAGATGCAGTGCCAGTTACTGGCGAGACCTATGCATGTGAGGCAAATTTGGTGCCAGCTTCAGGAGTCAGACTAGGGGTGGGCATCCCTGGCCTGTGATGGAATGAGTGGCGACTCCCTGTTAGCTATAGGAGGCAGTGGTGGACTTGAACCTCCAGTCACTTGGGTGGGAACAGTATCTGTTTCCAAAACCAGCTGTTGGGGGGGGGGGGGGGGTAACAGCATGAGCAGGGCAA
>JAOEHX010054627.1:0-41641 GCA_025448015.1 Bolborhynchus lineola
CGCTCTGGAGATGGAAGAACT
The DNA here is from genome assembly GCA_025448015.1 of Bolborhynchus lineola. NCBI lineage: Eukaryota > Metazoa > Chordata > Aves > Psittaciformes > Psittacidae > Bolborhynchus > Bolborhynchus lineola. Next base: position 22 of record JAOEHX010054627.1, read on the forward strand.
GCCTCTGCTGCGTGCAATTTGTATTCCTACACAGAACAAGCAATGCATTTTATCTGCCAAGGGTATAAAATACAGGGTTCTGCCAATTTAGCAGTCTCCTGTCTACCCTGTGCAGCAGCAAACAGCTCCAGTGAGCCCCGCTCTTTAAGAAGAAAGCATGTGCTGGATTTACAGGGAAAGAAAAGTCAGATCAATGGCTGCTTTAGGAGATAGTTCCTTTGCCATCACATTTGTCTACAACTGGTTTTCTTTGAATGTTAGAGATGCATCACAAACATACCTATTGAGTGTAATGTATAACCATCCCTCCCATTTATCTGCTTGGTCAGTGTTCACAGGGAGTAACATGCTGCTTGGCATTTGTATATTCACTTTGCAATGCAGACTTGAAAAGCAAAAAGAGGTAGGATGGCTTGGTCATTCTGATACGTTCTATTCCTGTAACAAAACTTTTATTGTGACACTGCTGTTTTGTCTAATGGAAATAGTTGGAGTGATCCATTAATCTCCTTAGGAAATGACTAACTCTGATAAAAACATTCCATGAAATAAATTACATGGCCACATTCCAGCTGTTATGTGCCTAAGAATGACAGCACATCTATCAAACAATTAAAAATATACAGTTTTGGAAGAGGTGACACCTAAATTGGCCTCAGTTGCAGATTTAGGTAGGCATAATGGCAGTTCCTGAGTAATAAGGTACCTGGTAGGGTGGTCAGGCAGGGTTTAGAAGCCAGGCAAAATGACAAGAGGAACAGAAGTCTGAAAATATTTGGCCTATATTTACCCTGTGCTCCTTTCCCACAGGGATAAAAACAACTCCCTGGAGTGGAAAGCAGGAACAAGCAAAGAGACAGCTAGAAGCTGCTGATAAACAAGAGCAAGAGTGCTTCTGAGCAGCCACAGGGTCACACCTGTGTCCAAGGTGTGCTGCAAAGGCAGCATTAGCCCTTCTTGGGCCAGTTCTTTGGGTTTTGGAAATAGGTTAGCACAAATAAAACCCCTGTGCTGAAGAGATGATGAGACAGAACCACTGCAAAGGAGCGGACCAGGGTATTGGTGGGGGGGTCAGTCCTTAGGCTGCTTTTTGGGTGGCTGCACTGGCTTTTTAGGGGTCCACATTGGGTCCACATTGAATCATTGCTCCTGGGTACTGATCAAGAGCAAACTGTATGGTCTTCCCCTTGGCTGATTTACTGATTTTTTTTGTTTGAAGTCCTTTCTATTTAATATTGATAATTGTAGAACACTGTGAGGTAACAGCATGAAGGTATTATTAACTTAGGGGTAGCGTACATTTTATCTTCCAAAAAGTGTTTGTGTGCAAAGGTTTTAATCATCATCTATAGCTCCACAATGAATAAGTGTTAGCACAGAGAAATTTTGATTTTTAGACTCAAGTCATACAATCACAGAAAAAAAGGAAGAAAACAATCCCACACTCTCATATCCACCTACCTCTCCAAAACTCAGGGAGGAGTGAGCCAAGAGGTGGCTAAAAGCAGCTAGGCTATTCTTAACCTTGCTGCATAAGTGACAGCAAAATTAAATAGAAGCAATCATGAATCATAGGAGGATCAGAGCTTGGTAACTAATTGGCCTATTTTCTATACTGTCAGAATCCTCTTGAGCAATTTTCCTCAATTATAACTGCAAATCAGCATGTTATTTCCTCCTCACACGCTACCCATTGCTGAGGGACTAACTAGGTGTCCCAGGATATTTCCTGATCTATTACTGAAGACCAGTTCTCACTGTTAAATAATTACAAGAAGTTCAAAGTGCTGGTTTGGAGGGGAAAAAAAATAAAAATAAATCTGTTTTACCTATTAAGACAAGGAAAATGAAAACCTCAATTATAGAGGATCAACACTATTTTTAATAGTAGGCTTTCCTAATAATTGGGGATCTTTTTGGATCAAAACTAAGGACAGACTCAACAAAATATATTCAGCACTTTCTCTTCAGATATTGATTTCCCTTCAGTATGAAGTCTATAATACTAAAATTCTGTCAACTATAGAGTCCACTAGAAAAAAGGACAGTAGTTATTCACTGCTATTATCCATGAGTATCAAAGATATGATTAAACTTGCACGTAATTAGAGCAACCAAGTGAAGCTGTTTGCTTCTCCTCTGCATCTCTGATTGCATGTTGATCACACACAATGTACATTTCACCCGTTACTGGTATTCTTCAAAGTGCACTATGATGTCCATTATTTAGTTAAAATCAAATTTCTCATGTAATATCAAACACATAATGGAAAGGCAGAACCTTATCTTTTCTAAAGGATAAACATCACTTCAAAGACATCCCTTTGGAGAAAGGAAGGTGACAGAACAATTGACACTTCTCAACTACATTACCTAAGTTTCCTCAGTTGTGCAGACTATAAAAGATATGTATAAACTAAACTGATCTGAAATAAAATGGAGAATCACTTTGTGCTTATTCATCTCAGAGCAGTGGCACTTCATTGGATGACAGAGTGTCTGGGCTTCCCAGGTGACAGGTCCAGCAGATTCACCATGACTGCAAGGAGCACCTAGGCAGAACAGCCTTCAGGGTTTTGCTTGCTAGCTTGTTTTGTAAGTTCTTCACAGCTAGCACCTTGCCTGCCCAGCACTGAGCTGGATTTGCTTTCAGTGCAATTCCATCTGGCTCATTAGTAACAACAGGCTCATCCCCCCCAGTGACACCTCTGCTGGTGCTATGTGTGTCTTTACCCATCTTTCAAGACATTAGAGAAGTATTGTTACAGGTAGTATGCAAACACCTTCCTTTGCTCCTTGAGCTGAGAAAAAGTCTATGGATTCAGTATTAATGGTACAAAAATGTGGGTTTTCTAATTTGTTTAACTGAAAGATCTTGATCTGATCTACTTCATGAGAAATTTGACTTCTCTAGGTGCTACACTCAGTAGTAGCACTTGGGGGTTTTTTGACTGGTTGGTTTTTTTTTTGAGGGGTGGAGGGGAGATACTGAGCTCCTAGTTTGGTTTTCCTTCTAAAGGAAATGCGTAAGTTGAACATCATAGATACTAGAGTGTTTTTAGGGTTTCTTAGTCTCAGTGACTGCAGTTGGCCTGTCACAGCAACTAGCACATTCAACCCTATGAGATCTATCATTGATGTCTGGGAATAGCTTAACAACCAGGAGCATCCCCAAGAAGGTCTTATAAACTGTTTAGCAAAAAGTGATACCTTTGCACCTTTTCAAAAGGCTTGGCTATTACCTGATATCCTGCTGCAAATGTAGAACTCAGTCTAGTGAGGTTTTGGGGGGTTTCTGTTGTAGAATAGTGCTACTGTATACAGGTGTATAGAAGTACAGAGATTGCTCTCGGCAGATCAGCTGGAGTTGTGCCATCAAATTTTGTAGCTTAAAAAAAAAAAAAAAAAAAAAAAAAAAAGAAAATCATAGAAATACTGTCCAAGTCTCTCAGTGCTGCATTGCAGCTCTCAAATACCTGCAAAGTCTGAAGGAGAATGGTTTCATTAAAGGTCTTGAAATGGTCATGTTTAAATAACTAACCTCAGGTGGTCTTGACTCAGTGATTTCTTTAAAGACAAAAGCTGTAGAATGTTCATAACCTGTGTTCAAGATAAAGAAACTCTTTTTACCTTGTCAAGCTAAGAAACAAAAATAGATTCATCTGGGGTCAAAAGGGAAAACAGCATTTGAAGACGAAGGTTGAAATTATGCAAGAAATGCTTAGTATATGTATTATCTGCCTATCCTTTTCTGTCCTTCAATTTTATTATGTCTTGGAAATGAGCCATTGCAGCTCCAAAGCAGCAGCTTTTATTCAGCTGTGAACCACAGGGCAGAGCATCTCCTCCTCTCTCTTGCCTGTGGGGAATTTCACATATGCATAAAAAAAATAATAAAAAAAAAAAAAAACCACAAAAAAAAAACCAACAGAAAATCAGCATAACACTATTGACTTCAGTGATGTTGTGATGTTTTGTTAGTAGAACAGAGCACCATTTGGCTTAAAGCAAGAAAACGTGAAATGTATCAAGAGAACCCCAAGGAGAACCTGGGATTTACAGCTAACAAAGACAAACTGACAGAAGGTTAAATGATGTCACTTCTAAAGCACTAAAGCACTGTCTGGTAGGGGGAACTACAGCAGTGGAAAGGAACTTTCTCTTGAACCCATGCAGAAGAGGTGCACAGAATGGTAGTAGGTATGATGGATGGGGATTTCAGGCCCATAACTGTTCAAAATTGCCTCCAAAAAAGAGCAGGCAGAGCACCAGTACTGAAGCAGGATGCCATCTCTAGGCTTAAACACTTTGCCAAGAACCCAGACTATTCAAAGGATGGATCTTCCTTATGATCCCCATCAGCACCCACGAGTCTGGTTAACCCATATTTTGCCTACTTTCATGCTAGGTTACTGGGAAAAGTTGGGAAATGCCTACAGAGGGTCAATATCTAGGAAGAACATGACAGTCACCCTACTTTGTGCAAAATGCAACAGAAAGCATTTGCTTTAAGAGACAGATACTGTATTAATGATCCACACTTGAAGGTGATGTAAATCAGGACATGTGCTGCTGGGATGCTGATCTGTACTGCAGAAGTCAGAAATCAGAGCTTGCTTTAAATGGTATTTAATTTTTCTCAAACTGGGCTACTGTATCCTATATATTAATTTTATCTATCAAATGCTCTTATCAATCAATTGCCAAATGTATTTCTCATAAGCACCAATACTGTGGCCCCACACAGTAGCTCTTGAATACTAAGCAAGGCAAAACTGATTCGAGCTACCCCATGACAGGGAAGAGACACTCCTCAAAGCCCGTCTATTACTGCTACACAGCGTATAACCCAACAGAGAGCAGGAGACAACCACATGAAGCAAGATGATGGATTTCCAGGCCATATTCCTCTGACAGCTGGTTCTAAACAGAGCCTCTGCCAATTTTTCCTGCAACTTCACCAGGTCAGGCTCCCACTCCATATGTTGAAGCTTCCCGGTTTAATTCACACCCATGAAATCAGCTGTAGAATTTAAAAACCATTTTTTTGCTGATAATTGTTGAAGAAACTCTGGAGTAGAATTCGTATAAGGCAGCACACCTGATAATTCTTCCTCATCACTGTCATGTTCCTATCTACCACCAAAAGATCAAGCCTGTGCTGAATAAAGCAAATTAACAAATTGCAGCTCAAATCTTTTAGGCTGCAAACCAATGCAGTCACACTGAAACTCCATCATACAAGTGGTCATACTGAATTCTTTAGAAGCTGTTACTGCACCTGAGTTAATACATACACATGGGCCACTTCCTGTGGGTATGAAAGTACCCTCCCCCACCAAAAATGATAACCCTTCATAAAGCCTTCTAAAAAGAAGGCAAAACCAGCCCTTTCTTTCCATCCAGTATATAGCACAGACAGTGCATGTGGTTGCACCAAGCCAGCACCATCATGGAAGACTATATCGCAGAGGAGCTTCCATATGGACATTAATGTCTCCAAGCTCAGATTCGTAGAGGAGCTTCCATATGGACATTAATGTCTCCAAGCTCAGATATTAGTGTGGGACAACCAAGAAAGTTGAAAGACAAAGGCCCTTTTCTCCTGTTTTACAGAGCATAGCTACAAGATCTTCTCATCCTAGTACTATCTTGATAATAACCTGCCCTGCTCTTTTTTATGTGATATTGTACTCTTTGGTTTCCACTATGCCATATGCACAAGTGTGAACAAAATTCTGTTAAGAACACCATCAGCTAAAAAAAAAAAAAAACCCACTACAGTTTTTCAAGGCATATGGCAGCATAATAAAACCTCAGTTTGCTCTTCCATTTTCATCTCATAGTTGAAGTAAAAACCAAAATGTCAGTATTTCTAGAATATTTACATTTTACCTCCATTAAAGGATAAGATAATTGAACAAACGCCAGGTGATGAACAGCTTCTTTCTTACATGCAGTTGCCATCACACTAAGCATACAGAAAAAGCAAAACAGTAGAACATTTTTCTCAGAGGAGCTAAAATTTCTACCAATACATTTAATGAACATGAGAAATCCCTTGGTGTTTTCCGTGCTTGAAACCAAGGAAGCTTCATGGCCCTGAGTGTACTACTGGTCCTTGATCACCTTTAGTGTCTCTACATTAGTCCTCACCCAAACTGCCATAGGCAGTGCTGTCTCTACTCAGCTCTAACCTTTGCTATTAATTGACCTTTCCAGACTGTCCTTAGACCTCTCCTTTCTCTAATGACCACTGAGCTCTCAACAGAACCTGTCAATGTCCCCAGATCTATTCTGCTGACCTGGCTTTGTGCCCTGGGGTTGCACCCTTGTTTACAAGGTTGCTGTCCCTACCTGTGCTTGATTGCCTCAGTTCCTGGATTGCCTGCCTTGGTGAAACAGCTCTCTTTTTGCTGCTCCCTCTCAAAGGGCTCCAAATACTCCTCCTTAAAGCTGTTTTTATGTATGGTGTCATGTCAAGGATATACTGCCCATGTGCATACTGGCAGCTATATACAGTACTCATTCAATAAAGAAAAAAAAAATCTATAAATGGCATCACCCCACATTAAACTTTTGACTTGAGGTGAACAAGGAGTAAACTTGACATTCACATCTATTCAGGTCAGACATTTAACACTGCACGGTCCAGGGCCATCTCTCCCCAAGGAAAGGTTGTTCTTTCCTAATGAATGCATACCCTCACTTCACATTTTCCCAAAGCCAAAAGAGGTTCAGTTTGAGTCTGGCTATTAGCCAAGCTCAAGCTGCACAGAAACACAAGATGACTCTGAATACACTAACCAAAAACGTAGAGTAAGGAAAGAGAGAGAACGCTATCCCTTTAAAGAACTTAATTCTTTTCCCACTACACTGATTTTATTCTAGTGTGATGTCACAGTCATTAATGATGTTACTTCTGACCATTAAGGAGTTACATTACCCCTAATGCGAGGGGGGGAAAAAAAGTTAGATTAAGGGTAACTGTAAATTAAAATTAGGTGTAAGCAAAGCCTTTATTTTCTTTGGTGCACCCCAATCATAACACCAAAATGCAGAACACTTACAAGGTAAGATTATGCACTTTCAAGTTCAGAAATGAATATGAGGGAGTAAAGTTCAAAATTGAGACATGAATTTAGGAACACACAAGGCAGATTAAAGAATGTGGGACAAAAAAAATGCAACTCCTGCAGCAAACCAAGTGAAGAAGAAGTTTTCCTCTAAGGCTCAGTGGAGTATGATATTTTCATATTTTAGCATGAGGGTTTAAGGATTATGTTCAGAGGTTTACAGATGACTTTTGAATAAGAAACAAGATGCCTGAATATAACCTGTGTCAAGGTTATTAAAAAATATCAGCAGTGCTCATTTTCACTAGTATAGTGAAACAGTACCTGGACTAGGGAAACCAATTTGATTTGAGGATACTTGGAATTGAGCATGCTCTATCTTTTTTTATCCACATGAATGGAAACTCCCAAAAGATACTAACCAAGCATAACTTCAATACTGAAAGAGACCTAGACAGCAGATGGGCTTGTTAAACTACTTTGTAAGGTCAACTTTTGCATCTCTCAAAGTTCAAGAAAATGATTTGTGCACACCTCCTGGAAATTTCTGCTGGGCTAAAGCTCTGCTGCTCCTAAATGAGTTGTAATGACACAATGTACACAGCTGTGTTGAAAACAGAAGAAAGAATATTTGACATGAGAGACCTGTCAGAAGCAAATCCCATATTCCTGTGGGTGCCTCCTAGTCAATTTCTTGACCTCACCTCCTGTTAATCTCCCTGGAAGACTTCATGAAGCCTCACATCCTCCTTTATATTCTACTGAGTTGATTTTTATTAGATGTTTGCATTGATTGAAATTAATGATTTATATATTACCTATACTTCATGATTTGGCATTTTTCTACTGAAGGTAATACAAAAGCAACCCACAACGCCTCACATAAAACCACAGCAGTCTCCAAGGTGATATTAATTGCCCAGTTATGGGTGCAAACTAACCAAAGAAGAATAATGCAACAAAACTGAAAGCACCAATTGGGTGCTTCACATTATGGATTAAAGTCCAAGGGTTTAGGATGATTGAGAAGAGTGAACCTCAAATCTAGCTAAGTTGGTGAGTTATAAAAATAACAGACGGGCAGCTTGTGTACAACTGGTTGCTGCAACAGTAAATTTCTACCAACCTAAGGCTGTACAATTCCAGAAGGCAACAAGGGGCAGATATGACTGCACAGGTGAAAGAGGCTCAACCTACAGCAGCCTCTGCCAGCTCTTCATGCTGCTTTGGAGACCTGAGTCCACAAGCTGCCTTCTGAAGCAAGATGGAATTAGCAAGATCATTTCCTCAGGAGAAGTCCAGGAGCTCTAGGAGATACGGTAAACTGTCATTTTCACATCAGAAAAGATGCTGTGCTTCAGTACAATCCAAGGGAAAAAAATAATCTCTTGGATAATTGGTAGTTCAGCATGAACACTCCAAAGGCAGTAGAACACAAAAGGATTCATCTCAGATAATTTGTAGTTCAGCATGAGCACTATTATACATGACATTAAAGGAATTAGCATTCCACTAACAAGTGGAGAATAATTCTTTGGGAACCACCAACTGTTTCACTATTGCTGATTAAACAGGCCTTTAGCTCCCATCTGGACAGTGTCATACTCTAACTTGCTTCCAGAGAAGTCACCACTGATTCTTAAGGAGCAATTTTAAAGTACAATTATTTTTACATAAAAAGGTAAAAACATAAAATAAAAAGTATTTTATGTATTGTATCAGGTAAGGTGGGGAAATCAAATCACAGTTATGTTAAAGCAGAGTAAAGGTTATGAATGAGACAAAAATTGAACTCAGAGCCCCTCATGTCAGGGTTGGAGCCAGATGATCTTTGAGGTCCTTTCCAACCCAAATCATTTTATGATTTTATGCCTAGAGGCAACACACCCACTGGAGTAGAGGAGGAGAAGATTTCCATATTTTTCCTAGAACAGTGGGAAAAACATCCATACCTTTTGCTCTGCTCTCTTCCAGCAGCAAGAGGACTGTGATATTCAACTGGAGAGGGTTTGAAAGCTACAGCCTCGCTTTGACAAGAGGATTGCATGGTCCTGCACTGAACTCACCCCTAGGGCAAGCTCACCTTCACAGTCGCTGAACTGCCACCACTGCAGGATCACAAGGTGATGCCTACCTCTGCCACCACACTGCCATGTCCCTGTCTCTCTCCCCTGAAAGCTGCCAGTGGTGCCTGATGACAGCAGCACTATGCAAAGTATGACTGATTTAAGTGAATGCATTAAACAGAACAGGCTTTCATTACAACCTGTCAGCCTTTTTATATCTTTGCTACATGAGAATGTATTGTAAAACCACAACTATAATCACAAATAAAGCAACAAATAAAAGGCAAAGCAGGAGATGCTAGTATTCTGTTGCTCCAGTACAAATTCAAAAGATAAAGAAAAAGGGGAGGCAAGAGAGGACGGAACAAGCCAGCAACATTCCTCCTCTTGTGTACTGCTGTCCTCATTAATAACAGCAGCTATTCCTCTCAATTATGACTCAAGGGGATAATTAAACTATTGCTGCTGCCATTTTCCCCACAGAGCAGCACCATTACATCAGGGCTGGCTTCTCCTATTGAAGTACAACAGTAGCCCTCCGGGAGAGCTGCATAATGCTGCAGCCCCAGCCACAGGAGAAGGACCTCTCAAATATTTTCTGAAGGCAGTAGCATTGCCTGCCTTCTCCTATTACAGTCTTCAAACATCAAAGCCGCCCTTATTATTTCAGCATTTACTCAGGAACCATTGAGGTTTCCATGAAACTGGGAAGATTAATTAAGTGATAGCAAGTTTGAATGTGGGAGATGAATGATTAAAAGTTCTCAAGGTAAGAGTAGGTACTATCTTTCCAGAAAACGAAACCTACTTATATTGATGAATTTCTTGCTCAGTGGTCAATAGTGTCACTTCAAGATGAGAGGCTGGAGTGCTGTAAAGAGAAATTCTCTAAGAACTACTCTGCTGACACTGTAACACCACTTAAGTAAGAAGTCAGATACTGTCAGACTGATATTTTTAACATAGTGAAGTGAAAGACTTCTGTCTTGCTGTAAGAATTATCAGAGCTGTTTAGAAGAAAATGTAAGCGTAAAGGTTTATATGACTATATTCAAGTCAATTTTCTGTACTTACCTTCATTCACAATGAGAACTGCAACTAATTATTCCATAACAGTCAGAGACATGGATCGATCCAATAACTTCCAAGCAAGTCAGTAGAAAGAGACAGGCACAAACAGTACAAGCTTTTCCCTCTGTAGCCCAGTTTTACATCTGGAGGCTACTAAGAAGTGTACAGTGACTCCAGAAGACCTTATTTGCATTGTACCAAGACTGGGGAGTTGATCCTGAGGAACACATGGTTGCAGTGAGAGCTGCCCAGTTCAGAGAGCACACAGAATGGATGAGAACAGACTGGTGAGAACATTTTGATTTGGGCTAGTGGCCAGGCAGGCTGAACAGAGAGAGCAGGCTCAATACCACACTGATAGCAGTTTCTGAGGCTATTACTTTTGAATTCTTCTATTTATTAAAAGTGGCTTAAAAATGAAATCTTTCCAGTTTATCCCATCTTTAACCAAATACAGCATAGCAAGGCCATACCAGAGTGACATACAGATGTCCTGTAGACTCTTTTGGAGAGTGGCAAAATAAACTGTTACTTTTAATTTCAGGAGTTCCTGATTTTTGTTGGTTTGTTTTGTTTTGGGTTTTTTTTTTTAGAATACCTTTTCCTGCTATTTGTCATAGAGCAATCACAGGCCAAACATGCCCAGCAAAACACAAACAACCCTCCGCTGTGCAGTATAATGAAAAGCTGCTAGGAACCAGTCATCAATGAAACAATCAATAGCACACATGTCTGAAGAAAGCAAGTAGGTTGTAATATCATCTGTATGCCTGACATTCACTAGCGATAACATTAATCCCCAGAAAAAAAACTGCTATAACTCTCAGTATTATTTTATACACAGAAGTATCCAAAGATTTAATTGTAAAATAGATTTTGAATAGTACTTTAAACTGGAAATTAGTCTAGTGTTTAAATTAAGCAGTAGACTGAAATGGCTAATTGACATAAACCCATGGTTAAGTAAAAGAGTTGCAGCCACTGACTACAAAAATGTTTGTGCTGCTTATCATGCTGTCCTGAGACAGGCAACCGGTTCTGAGTTGCTGAGTGCATGCTAAACCCTGTGGTACCCTTATCAGTTGTGGGAGGGAAGTTCACAGTCTCTCAGAATAATATCTGGTTATTTAAATTAGTTCCAGAGACAGGATACTCTGCAAGACCATTCACTCAGACTTCAGCCACTGCTGCTCACAGAGCTCAGCCCTCAAAGCAGCTTCTACTTTATTCCCATCATACTGCACAGCAGCAAAGAGGGGAGAGAAAAAGTGAGCAAAAAAAGACTAAAGCAGTGAAAATGAAGTTCTTTAGTGAGCTGTCCTGGACTAAACTTTGCATTTGCCTTTCATGTAAAAGGCCCATGATTCACATCCTACCAATTTGGAGATGTCACAGAGTAAAAATCTGCCTACATGAGGCAAGGATGACTGGAGCAATATCTTTATACCACGTACTTCTCCTATGCAATGCAACCTCAAGCACATAACTCAAGAAAACCTGCTTGAAATTCATGCCTCCCAGAACACTGTCTATTGAATATCTCTTGCCTTGCAGGAAGCTGGAACAATAGGTGAATCAAAGGCAGCAGGAAAAAATCAGAGAAATCACCCTGTCACAGGGGCCAGAGAATGGGAGCTGAGAGGCAAGTACCAGAAATAGCCAGAAAATTGATATTATTTCTGTAAAAAAGAAAAATCTGAAGGTTTTGCTGGGGGGAGGAAGAGAGGGAGTGATGAAAGAAATCCCAAACCAGAGCCGATTTGGAACATCGCTATGGTATTTCAAGACTAAATATGTGCTCTGTCAGCCAAGCTGAACTTTATTACTTATTTCAAACAGGTTGGACGCTATAGTCAAAATTAACAAACTAATGGTTTATCACAGAAATATAAAGCACAAGGTATTTAAGTGGAAATTTTTAAAGAACTCAGTCTTATAGGGGTTTTTTTAAAGCAAATAACTTATGCATCCAAAAAGTCTTACCATCCTATGATGTCCTCAGCAACAATTGATTGTAGATGCAGAATGAATTTGCTGAGGTCCCACAGAGCTGCAGGGGTGCCTCCCCTCCTCAAGTCCTGTACCAGTGCTACCCATTATCAGAATGCAGGGTGGAGATTAAAAAAAGCCTTCTCAATTTTTTCCTACTCAAATTCTATACAGAAGGCTTAGCAAACAAACTGGCTCAGTCACTCAGGTACAGTATATGACAATATCTCTATCGTATTAAAGGGAAGGCTAATAGCATAGGAGGCAAGAACCAAAGTACAAACAAGTATGCTAATAGCATGGAAGCCAAGAACTGAAATAACAAGGCACTTTTAGTATGCCCTCTTGGGCCATAAACAATATCTTATGATTTAAGCATGCTTAAATTCATCATTTTCTGTTCCAGAAAGATTATTTCCCTAGTCAGATGATAAAATAATGTATGATAAGCAAGTCACCCACCAAACTAACAAGCATCATGCGAACTAAGGTTTGTTTTTTTCAGAAACCAAATCCAGATGTGTTTTTGAGAGAGCACAAAAGCACACTTTTGATAGAAGTGACATTTAGCTGCCAGATTCTAATCTCTCCTCCGGAGTATGCAGGAAACCATTTCACAGATACATACCTATTAACACAGACCAAGTTGTAGTATCGACCGAATTCATAGTAATGGTTGAAATATTTTTATCCAATACTCCTAAAATGGGAATATGCAAGTGCAGCAAATATCCAGCCAAGAGAGCGTCAACCTGGATGATTTACATCCATCAAAGTTATCAGGGACTGAATAGACCCCTCAGCTGCGAGCACATTACCTGTGCTGCCTGTTTTCCCTCTCTCATTTAGCAACTGCAAACTATGCCTTTACAAACTAGAAAGGCTGATCAGTAAACAAGTCATGATTTTCTCCTAGGAGTCAGCTGGATGCATGGATACAGTCCCCATTTACAGCGAGCTGTGCACACACGCTTGAGGCCAACTGTGCAGCAAAGTGCCGGTCACTCAGCTCACAGCAGGCAGGGCAGCCCATGGACCCCTCCACAACTACACACATGCCTGAACATCCAGAATGAGGGTGTTTGATATGCCAGATGGCACTCCATCAAAGCATTTGTATCCAGAAACCTAATTAGCAATTTATATTATATAGCAGCAACAACATTTTTAATGCATTGGATATAACTAGTTGGAGTACTAGTAGGATCTGCTACACAAAGTGGTATGCCCCAGGTGAGCAAAAATTACAACTAAATGAAAAAATACCAAAAAACAGAGGTGTAGGCTGCTACCAGACTAGCCTGGTACTTGCATATCTAATAACAGCATGGCTGAGAGAAACATACAGTTAAGAGGCACCATAAAACAGGAAAGCTTGTAATTATAGGGTGACAAGGCTGTAACACTACAACATTTACACTTCGTATAAATCAGCTCCTCAGATGGTCCTCAGCTGTAAAAGTGTCAGTCAGTCAAACCTCTGTCCTCACTACTGAGGTTTTCAGAATAATTACACTGTGCATCTGGACACTTATGTTACCACCCAAAGAGCCACTCAGTCAACCAGAAAGCCAAAGGCTGAAGTACTTGGAAAGTTTGCTGGTTTCCGAAGGAAAAGCCCACAGAAGCAAACCACATGCTTGTATTGTACTGTGATCATAACTGGTTCATACTTACTGAACAGTAAACATTTGGACAAATAATTACACAAAATTACAGGGCAAAATATTTTGTTGCATTTACAAATAGGGATATATTTGTAAAAATGTGCATCTGTTCCAGGTTCCTTGATGTCTCCAAGCCATTACCACAGCTGGATTAAATATTATTCTACAAAGATCATGGAAACAGATGCCTAAAGCAGAAAGCATTCACCAGGTTTGATTAGTGCTAGGTGCAGTGTATTATTTTCAGACAAGCCCCACTCCTCTACTCAGTTTTATCAGTTTCCTAACACTTTAACTAAAATTCTTCATAGCCACACAGTTATCCAGTCTCCAGAGTACTCTATGTTAGTGACAAACCTTTTCCTGAGGATGGTGACAGTACCTGAGGACACTACTGTCACCTAGGCTACTGAAGGCAAAGGACACGATCAACTCCAGGGGAGTTGGGCCGAGTTACACCATCTCTTTTAGCCCAGGGAGCTGAATTAATTTGTCTGCATTGATGAAGCGAGTTCGTTAGATGAGCTCTGCTGAATCGTGATGGGCAAATTCAAGAGGTTACTGGCCTTGTCTATCTGTCTGACTCTACCCCATAATTGATGACAGTTTGAATTAACATACCCTTGTATCAACTGGTCCATACTCACTTCCATCAGGCGTGCAAAATGGGCTCAGACTGCAGCTGCAGGAGTAGGTAGGAAGCAGAGGACTCTGACCTCCTCCCTCAGGTTAATGGGCAGAGCACTAGCAGAAGTTATCCTGCGTCCTGACAGCCTCCTCAGCACACACCACCTCTTGAACATCTAGTAGGGTAAATCCTAAGGCAAGCGAAACCAGGGAGAGATCTGAGGGCTTTTTAAATGATACCATAGTCTTATTGTTTTGTTATAATAATACATAATTCAGAATGTATTCTATTATTCTAGCAAGTAATTTGATGCATTATTATTCACATATGGAATTTAGGATACAATACACAATGAAGCCAAAACAAATAAGAATAAATTTTCACCCCTTTAAATAGCCATGCTGTATTTTCCAGTTAGGAAGAAGAGTAGAATGATAGGCTGCAGACAGGGGCCCAGCCCTGCACAGGGTACATATCCATTCATAAAGGTGGACATAAAAGACAAAGTTCTACAAAAGTCTATAAATACACAGCAGTTATGCTAAAACAAAGCAGAAACTTTGTTATACTCTCTATGTGTTTAGTTTCAGTTAACCTCAAAGTAAGCAAGTGCAACATTAAACACAGAGGTTTAGAAACAGAAGAGGCAAAGAATATGTTGCAGTCTGGTAACAATCCTTTACACCCCAAATAAAAAGCAGCATCTCCACTTCCTACCGTCATAACCACATCTGTTCTGCTATTTGTAATCACAAACATAACCAACACTTATATCAATCTTAAATAAAAGTGGTCTTCACCACCCAAAGATATTTCATGAGTGAAAGATATAGTAAATATACATCTCAAAGTCAAATGAACTTATAAGAACACAGGGACAAGCCCATCCCTGAGCAATGCTGTCCATATCAGAGCAGCCTGAAGAGCCATTTCAGCAGCCCTACTTGTTCCTTCCCCAACTTTAAAATTTCTATTCTAAAGGGGAAGCAAATCCACTCCCAGTCCATTCCCCAGATAAGCTCTCTGGGCAGATCTGGAAAAACTCACTTCACAAAACTGACCGGTCCAGCACACAGCTCCCTGCTCTCACTCCACTTCCACAGCACACACAAAGTAGCATACCCAGAACATCCTTGGGTGCATCATGCCCTGTAGCTAGGGCAGTTTTGCACTGATTATTCAAAACCACAATCAGAGAAACTGCTACCTCCTCTACTGAGATTTCTCTACTCTAAAGCATAGCAATAAGCTGCCTATTGCTTTGGGCCAGCAATATCTGCCACTGCCTTAGAAAAGGTGCTGAACCAAAACACAGAGCAGAAAAATATGGACTAAAACACATACACAGAATCTGCATCCTTCAACTTTACTCTGGCTGTCACTTTGTCTTCATCCATTCTTCTTACCTGTGATAAATCCTCTCCAAAGAAACTCTCCTTGATACACACGACCAAAAACTTCTCACCTCAAACCTCACCCAAACAATACATTCACATTTCAACTAACACCCAAGAAACCACCTTTATAAACTACTCCCCTCCCTCTATCACTCTTGAGGCAAGTCATTAGTATTGATGCCTTGCACATGATCCTTATCTTGTTACTTCCCTGCACCTGTGCTCAGACACATATCCTCTTTTAGGCTGGCCACCCCAAAAAACTGACACCTGGGGAAACATAAGTATAATTACTTCTACTGTTTCTTATTGTCTTTGTTTATAAAGGAAAGAAAGCCTAAAATTGTGCTTTACCCAGAAAATACTGTTGGGCTGTTTTTTTTACAGAGGGAAAGAGTGAGCAATAAGTGCTTCAAGATAATGGCAATAAAGGGAATGCTAACAAAGATCCTAGCCTTCAGGAATGGAGGCTAAAAACTCATTAAAGGCACAGAAGGATGGAAAGCCCATCAAAATCAACAGAAAACTTTCCATATATAAGAGCAGCCTTGAATTAAGCCTTCAGAAATGAGACTCTCACACACACACACACAGCTGAATAAACTATATTGGGCACTGTCTTCTACCAAGTACTCTGAGTAATCTCTATTAGTTCTACTTTAATAACAAGCTGGCAGTAAAGGCACTGATACTAATTGTTGAGTATTTCTTTGCTAAAATCAACCCTTAACACTGACCACAATAAATGAGTTGGGCTTTTATATAAAATTCATACTTAAAATAGCTATGAATCTTCCTAATGTGTCATTTGACATTTGTTATTACTTGGCTGTGGACTGGCTTTGAATATTTTATGAAATATTTATGGCAGGAGGGGCTATGGGATTCATGAGCAAGACACATACAATATGCTGAAGATTAGTGACAATTACCACAAGGGTGAAATTAGTATAATCAGCCATCACTTTCTTATGAAAAAATACAGATTTAATTGTTGGCAGGCGGATATTTTTCCCATTTTAAGCCTGTATTTTGTTGGGACTGATTTGCATTTATTTCTTCACTTCTGTAAGATTAAATAAAATTCTGTTTCGATGGGAATTTTGGCTGATTTGCTCCTGGTAAGCACAGCAATGTTGCGTTTGCTTTGAAGAAATATTTTGTAAATTCCCTTTACATCCCAAATAATTTGACAAAAGAAGAGAATAATAGTTATGTACATCACATCCAGTTAATGTGCAACAGACTGTAAGCAGGTAAAAATGGAATTTAGGAATAAAAACACCTTTGTTTTGCTGTCCTTGATGAAATGTGGACTGAATTAAAAATCTTAACTTAAAAATTACTGCAAAAGTTCCATGATTTAAAATCATGATGTTGTCATTTGGTCCCTTGTAATTCTCTCTAGTGATAATGTCAGATCCCATTTCAGAGGTAGAAACACTAAGTTAGGGGACATCAGCTCTTGCTGCATTCAGTGTCTTCAAAGTGAGCTGTATTTGGGATGTCCCTAAGTATATTCTGTATTGGCTGTTGACATGTAGAATCACATCCTTCCCCAACTGAGTACCATAAAAGACCTCATAAAACAGCTCTGTGTTGTCCAGGTCCAGCAGCTCAGACTCTGAGCTGAACTCTAGCAACATTCATTTAGTAGGGAAGAAATAGTTAAGCAGCCATTTGGTGAAGAGATTTTTCAGTCTGAATTGAAATTCACCTGCTTTTATTTGTGCGAGGCTTGAGACAACATACACACTTTGAAGAGATTTTGCTCCTGGATTTATGTGTGCTGCTAGTGCAGAGGCAGTGAAAATAAGTCAAATTCAGTTCTCACGTACTTTGCTGCACTATTCACTGAAGCCATATATTTAATGAAGAGCTGGAGTTTGCCTTGCATAGCAAATCTGTAGTTACAATTGTGCAACAAGACTTTCAAGCAGCAGCTGTGGCTGAAGGACTGTCAAGTACATGATTCCAGCCAGGGCTAAAAACCTTCACTTTCAGAAGGGTTTAGATGGGACTCCTCAAAATGGCTTCATTGTTAATTGGGCTAAAGAAAGCAAAACAGTCACAACAAAACTAGTATATAATTTCAGGACCATAATTCATCTATCACCTTATTAATAAATGAAAACTCAAGGCATAGTGGTAATCTGACCTAGGATTAGACACCCAATGTTGGTTTACACTGTTATTTTCCTTGCTATACATATTGCCTTGCTGGAAGATTACCGTCTTTAGGACCTTATTTATTTCTAAGTATCAAATATTTATTTACTTTTTAAACAATAAGATTCAAAGCTATTTAATACCATGTTTCTCCTGCCCACCATAACAGTGTTTCTCATGCAAATGATTGTACCTCTGTGATTTTGTTCTCCTGAAGTCTCTGGGGGTTAGGGGCTTTGAAACCTAATGGGATTATGTCAGAAACACAACAATGTATTCTGCATAATAACACCCTGGTTTAGGCATTCTGTTGTTTTTATCTAGGAGGAGACCTAAACAGTTCTCTCTTGAGGAAAAAAAATATAAATTACATATTTAAGCAGATAATGCAATTCCTTTGGAGACTCAGAGTTCTTCTCCAAGTACATACATACAACTTCCATTAGCATTTAAAGGAACGTGGAGCAAGGAGATATCTCTGAGCCTGATTCTTTGGCTATTGTGAGTATCCTTCCTGCAGAAATGTTAATGTTTTTATGTATTACCTCCATCTGCTTGAATCCCGTTGAATTTAGGTGTGTTATTTATAAATATGAGTATGTTTGAATTAGTAGATGTTTTGCCTGTTGTTTAGGCATTATCAGTTTTCTCCCAGAAAGCACAGCTGTCATTGCTTTCATTAGCAAAAGGTACTTTTTACTTACTTTTGGAATTATGATATTGATTCCCCCTCTCCTCTCACACTACTGCTTGGTGTAGTGCATAGTTAAATGACTCAAGTTTAAACCCTTGAAAATGGGGTTTGTAATGGAAGTGCTGGCACACCCTTAGAATATTTGCCATGAGCTGTGATGCTGCATTAAATGGATGGAGCCACACTGCCCCCCTGCAGAAATGAAGGCCCAAATGCCTTAAAATATAAATTCAGCAACACAGTTTTTTGGTGATACACTGCTTGGATTCAAAATAAATTCCATGAAATACGAATGAGCCATTGGAACAGATAACTAAAGCTGAGGTATGGGAAATGTCTCACAAATCAATCATTCCAGGTGTGAACAGAATTTCCAGGTTGGTTTCCTACATATTTTATTTTTGTGGGTTTCTTTGAAGTTGAAATATCTTTTTATTTGTAACATCCTTGCCCTTGAGTCTTTCTTCTTTTCTAAATACTCACTCATTCCCCATAATCCCTTTATTCCGTTCTATTTTCCAGCCATGCCTCCCTTGATATGCTTTTCAGAAGTGTATTGTACTGAAGCCCATCCAGATGCACATTATGCTTTTAGTTTTGTCTCCATTTACCTCCTACAGGCAGCTGAGTAGCTGGAGTTTCTCTGGATTGTGCTTAACCAGCATTTAGGACAGAAATACCCTCATGGAAGTGAAACTTACAGTGGGCTTTGGGTTACTTTCAGGCCATGCCCACACCTTCATGATCCAAATATCTCACATAGAAGTGCTCGCCTGAGCAGGTAGAGCAAGTTCGCTGATTGCCACAGTGTCACACATAAACTCAACCTAAATAGTATTTTTATGTGCTTATTACTTTGGAAGAACCTATTTCTGCAGACCTCATGGTCAGTGTAATATTTAGTGTTTCTAGTGTAATGGTATTCCTTTTAATAAGCACTATACCAGAAAGTCTTTCTCAGAAAGACATATAGGCAACATCATACACATTTGCTGAGGCCTTTTCTAAAGAACAAAAAAATGCAATCCATGAAGCCTTGCAGACATTCTGGCTTCACTAATACCCATATATTAGAACAAATAAATGTGGATTTTTGGACCATACCCAATTGAAATATCACATCAGCCTGTGGTTTCCTTTTTAATGATAAAATATTGTACCAAAATAATTTTAGTGCTGCTATTTAGGGGGAGAAATGACAAGAGAACCAGAAAAATATGTGTATCAGTAGGCTTTGCAGCAGACTGCACCCCTGCTTTTTGTTGCATTCCCTTTCTTTCCCTGCTGCAGGATGTTCCTAAGATCTTGATGGGAGGACATGAAGAGGAAGAGTGCAGTCATTAGGAGGAAGAAGGTGTTTTGCAGCCATGATTCTGGTCTGCAGTCAATTGATGGATGGTGGCCGGCCCAGAGGCTCTCCTGAGAGTGTTAGGCAAGCGACTGATCCTCCCTGCTGGGTTATTTTTTGAGCAGCCCAATGCTATGTATGGGCCAATACAGGCTGGTGTACCCTGACCCCAAAATACTAAGTGGAAGAATAGCATGGCTTTTCAAAAAGGCTGGCTAGAAAAGCCACGTCCTTGATTGTTTGCCTATGAAACCCTGTGCTGGAAGTGAGAGGGTTAAAAGTAGAGCTATTTGTGGTTATATTTCACTTTTGAAAGCTAGATTTCTGAGATACTCGTTAAAAGATTAATTCAGACAGTGTCCTTGAGACAGTTAATGAGATATGCTAATTTAAAATAAATAGGTCTGGTATGAATTCTTGATAAGAAAACATCTGTTGGATCTGTTGCTTACTTTCAAGGGAGGTAACTGGGTCTGAAGATAGCAAGATATGATAAGGAGCATGCAGCCATCTCGAAGACAAAAGTTTGACAGAACTGATTGTTTTTTAAGCCTGGAAGACATTTCTTCCGTCTGACTTCTTTTTTGGATATAAAGACTGAGAAAGACAGGCCTGGGGCCAGGAAGCTGCTAAGCGATTTAAAAGAGGAGTCTAATCGGCCATCAAAGCCACTGGGAAGAAAAGTATTATTAAGGCACTATATTTTCCCCAAACAGATTTAGGATATCTGGCAAAAAGAATGGATTTTGCCTGAAAGTCACCACTAAGAGGAACTGAAAATAAGCATCACCCATCACAACTGCAGAGCTTTGAACACTTTTTCCCACCTGCATGGCATGGTGTGGGTTGCAGCCACGGTGCTCCTCATCAGGTGAGCAGGCACAGAAGGGCATTTTATCTCCCTTAACCTTGGCAGGTGAAGCAGAATGGCTTTACAATTCAGATGGACACACAGGTTTGGTACCTGGAGGTGATGCAGGTTTTGTTGCTGGGGTTTTCTTCTCTGACTCAGCCACAGTAATGTGCCATCATATTTTCATATTGACATCATCACACCATTCCTTATAAGTAGCAGCTTGGATTAATTCTATAGAAGTCACAGAGAAGCAGGAGAAATCATACTGTTCCTTTGTAGCTGGTTAGCTTTCCTCTGAAAAGTACAAAGTGGCATCTCCAAGATGATCACGTTTTGTTCAGTACCACCAAAGTGCCTCTGTGCAAGCAGTTCACCTCTCTATCAGTTACAATAATGCTTATGTACTATTGCTGATGTTTTTGAGCTTTACAGTCACATAATGATGTGGTGTATGCTTTATAAATTTTTCTAGAAGCTTAGAGAGGTTAAATATTCAAAGATTATGGATACTGGCCTTTCATGAATTTCACATCCAGCCATTTGAATTTTTTATTTAAGTCTATGCACCATACTCTGCTATGAGTTTTAATCATACATAACACCCTCAGGCAGTGTCATAATCAACTGGACGTTTAATTCCTTGTACTTAACAATAATACGTTATTAGGACGTTAATGCCCTTCTACTGCACCATTTCCTCCCAGTTGCACCATTCCAGCCGGGAGCGGCCTAAGCTCGGGCTGTCTCTGTGCCTGATGTCAGGCAAGAAGAGGAGATACTATCTGAATAGTAGAGTAGTATTTGCATTCTCCAGCCTGATTATGCTAGAGTTTCCTCCCTAGTATGCTGGGAACAAGATACCGCGTGGGGAGCCTATTGCATTTTGACATTTCCTCATCTCTGGCTGAAATGGCTTTAGACCTGCGGCAGAAAGTTGATGTGCTGCACTCACAGGTCTGATCTTATCCTTTAGATATTCCACATCTAAAATACTGATACACCCAAGAAGGACCTGACAAGGTGTTTGGAAAATATGATAGCACCTGCTAAGCATTAGTGTCTGAATGCCAGCTTTCTCATCTAATCAGAATACGCTTGACTCATATTCCTCAATTTTATGTCTAACACCAATAGTAATTTCTTAATTTCAGTTTTCTCTAGTAAAATCTAACTAATCAAGAAGCTAAACCAGGTCATTTGACATAAAATATCTGTTCTTCCCTCTCCATTATTGTAACGATTACATTATATTTTTTTTTTCTCTAAAATATCTTGTAAAGGTACAGCAACTTTTTTGCACAAAGATTTTTATTATATAAACATAACAACATAATTCACCATTGTCAGACACATCATCTTTGCTTATCCTATTTTTCTCTCATTTTTCTGAGTTGCTTTGCTCAGTGCTCTGTACATGTACAGTCAGAATCATGCTGAGTCACTTAGCAAGTGAATCAGGTATTTTTATACTCCAGGATTTTAATGTTTCTGCTGAAAGCTTGCAGCTCACACTAACCTAAGCTTCAAAACCGCTTTACTCATGTCTTTAATGTAGAGTTTGACCCCTGAGTTTATTTGTGACAATAAACTGAGGATTTTATAGCAAATAGCATGCACTGATGTACACTTGGTTAGTTGTAATTATGGAAGATGATTGCCTCCTTCTCAGCCACTGCTCGCTGCTGCAGATGGCTGCTGGTCTTCATGAATAAATTATCTATACCAGTACAACAAGTTCTGTTACCATGAGTATCTTGTTCAAATGGTGCAAACACGAACACCCATTATATGGAATTTAAGTAGATATGGTCAAAAATACTCCCTACAATTAATGAATACGAAAACTGTAATGCTGATTCCAAAATCTTATCAATGCATTCTGTAGAATGAGAATATCTGAAGAGAATGCATTTGCATTTGTCTAGAAGAAGGTTTGGAATTAGGGCAAGGTTTCAGCTTAACAGGTAGTAACAAAGATGTCATTAAGCCACTTGCATTTATTTAAAAAATCGAAGTCATATCTCTAGTTGGTATAAATCAGTAAAACTTTAAAAGCTTCATTAGATACACCATCTATAGATGTACAGACTCCATTCCTAAGTCATCTAAGTTTGACCTTTACTGCATAAAGGACAACAAAAATCAGCTTACATTATGATTGCCTGGTCATTCAGCAGAGAAGGAAAATCTCTTCATGTGGCATAAATTGCTTTCTATGACTTTAAGAAGGTGGGCTAATGGTCAGTCATTAACATGTTTATATATTTAGCAACTAGTCTATTTTATATCTCAAGATTCACTTTGAGAAATATCCTTGTCACAGTTCCCTTTACTACAGCTTAAGTTAAAGGTTCCACTAGCACTTTCAGCTGTGTGCTAATGAAGCATACCACAAAATCCTTGCTTTACTGATACTCGTACCTTGCTTAATCACCTTTATGAACATGCCACTCACTCTTGTAAAACAGCTTAATAGACTGTGTGCACCACGCTGGGAGCCAGCTGGGAGGCTCTTCAGAAAACACGATGAGGATAAAGGTGAAGACTGGCTGACTGACAGCGTTCAGAAGAGCTGAGGCTTCCACCGCTCTGCTCTTGTGACTTAAGCTTTGGTTATTATCATTAGTAAATATTAATACTATTACTTGTATTGATGGAAAAACTCATCAGAGATTAGAGCTCCGTTGCTTATTATGCTGTACAGATACAAGAAGAGACAAAAGTGCTTTAAAAGGGTTTGCAAGCAGGCTCCATTGGGCCAAGGAAGGGGAACACAAGCAGGTACCTTGTGTATATGGGACCAGTGGAGCATGCGGAAAGTCTGTGACCAAGTACTAGACCCTAATATCCTAAGTTGTAAGCATAACATACTTATTTGTCTTCCTTTGCTTTCTGAACAGCCAGGGATTTACAAATCAATTCAGGTTGCTTTGCACAGTGAACATGCTGGACTCAAAAGCCAAGTCAGATCTTTCTGCATTATTTCTAAATGACTGGTTCAGAATCACTATGGTTTGTAGATACATGCAACACCGACAGTTGGCAGATCCTGCTAGTACCTGTAATGTCATAATAAACTGACATATTTATGTACATTTTATGTCTTTTTGTGACGCATCTTGGGGATATGATTTTTCCTTTTTGCCATAATCAGTCAATCAGTGAACTGGTATCTTTTCACAGGCAGAAATAATGTATTGACACTGCCTGACTGCAATATATTAAAATTTAAATTACCCTCTGGTCTGCTGTATGAATCATATTAACAGATCCTAAATACACAAAAAAGGCAGCGCAATAAAATTCAGAGAATGATAAATCACTGAGGTTCTTACATATTTCATAAATAAAAGGTTGGGTAAAAGTCTGAAGTTTACTTTATGTTTACAAATGCTAAGACTTTTTTTGTTAAAAAATCAATATAATATTCTAAGTTAAGAAGACATTCCTTTCTGACACTTCACTTGACAGCTTTCACCACAGCCTGGGTAGAAACTAATCTGCAGTAACTATGAATTGCTATTTAATTTGGGGGCATACACAGCCTAACTGAGAAACTGTGTTAAAAGTCAACAAGCCAGAGTCACATCTAGTAATTTAATTCCCATATAGCAAGTCCACAATAATCCCAGGATTAAAATGTAGCACCTTTGTTTCAGTAGTTAAGTGTAGAGTGCCAGCAAACACTAATCTTGTTCACATGGTGAAGGAAGTTGCATGACACTTTATACTGAGATACATGTGTGAATTAAATTCTGTAATGGTCCAAGGGAAATTTTGCAGATTTCTGTTACTTTCTTAGATACTTTTATATCTGAAAGATGCATATTTTGGGATAGAAATCTCATTCATTTTTGTAATTGCCTGCGTCCTTTCAATTCTGATAATTTCAATAACCGTATGTGGAACATGAAATCAGTCCCCAGTTGTTTCATCTAAGCATATATATTTAAGTGAAGAAAATGGGGAACTATTTGTTTGTATAACTTTTATTCCATTTTATCTGCATATAACTATGTTTGAGATCATCATCTTTTTGTCTTCCAGAGGTTCATATTAAAATGTATTTTAAAGCTCACATGAAAGAGCAGCTATTAGCTCACTGCAGAGCCTCTCAACTACTTTCTCACATATGTATCTCTGCCCTTCCCTCTCCCCACCATAGCCAAGCACCCAACCAAGAATCCTCATTCTATCAAATAGACTATTTAATGTGAGGCTTACAATTGCACCATTATCACTGTTTTCCTTTCTGGGTTTTTCTGCCTGTTGCAAATCTGAAATTTCCAAGCCCAGCTCACTTGAAAATTCACAGTATAATATCCCTGGCCTATTAAAAAAGAAATCAGTATTGCTGTTGCAATGGGCAGAATGGCACAACATGTCAGATACTTTCCTTGAAGGCTCTCAAGCTTAACTAATATTTCTCCTTAGTCATACCCATGCTCTTTCACACACTAAGTGAATTTTCAAGGTATTTGCTGCAGATGCATCTTAGACATTTGCTTGCTATACTGAGCTGCTTTGTTATAACCACACTCAGCTCTAGCAGATCACTTTAATAAGGAGCAAAACGATTAACCGACTTGCTGGTGTTTCACGGGAGCATCTCAATGCATATCCACCACTCACACATAGTGTGTTTCTCAGGGTTAAGGGAAAATTGCAAAAAGCTGGCAGGACATAGGCTGTATCGGCATCATACGACAGGGTTTCTTTTCAGATTTTGAGTTAACAACTCACTACACGGCAGCACAAAAGACAAAAAAAAACAAGAAAGAAAAGGATCATGGCTTGAACCCTGCCAGATGGGATATGGAGGATGCACAGGTGAACTTGCCAAAAACTGTATGTGTGCATGCGAGTGTGTGCACAAACTTTTCATAAACTTAAACAATCTCTTGAAATTCCTCTTTGAAAAACTTCAAATCAAACGTTTCATTTGCCAACACCAAGAAAAAGTTACTACTATATATATTCACGCACACACCAGATTTATCCAGCTACATTTACACATGGCTTTCTAAAAATAAAATGAAGTTTTTCTGCTTCTGAATTACAGATATATGATCCCAGTTACAACAGAGATAGTCACACTTGTAACTGCCTGATAAGGGTGGAGATAAATGTTTTTATGTCAATACACTAGCTGCAAACCTTCAACTTTTACTAATTACTTGCTCTTTGTAGTTGATCATTGACACATGTGACCCAATTTCTATTTTAATTGTGTGGATCAAACTTTTTAGAATAGCAGAATATGAAACAAAAAGTATCTCATTCTCACACAAATATTAATTTATGAAAGATGAGGAAAGTCATTACACAAATATCAATGACTAGGGAGTCAAACACTGGGTCCTTCTGTAACTGATACAAAGCAAAGCCCCAGCTGGAAGCTATCTGCATAACGCCAATAGCCTGCAGGAAGGTACAGCATTTTGCACAACCTAAGAGGATCTGAACTTTTGCTTCTTTTGTCTCTGTTGTATTCTTCCTTTGTCATGGCCTTTTTACCTTGCATAAATAAGTGTTAATTAGCTTTAATTAAAATTATCGCATCATAGCTATTCTACTCACACTTACAATGGTATTAAAAGGATTCAGCTCCTTTAGATTTTTGCTAATGATGCTAGTTCACACAAAGAACAAAGTAATATTGCCAGGTCTTATATCAAAATCTTTTTTTGGAAAGATGTAGAAATTTGGTCATGTCCTGAAGCTGAATGAAGGTCAAAATCTCGTGGTGTTTTTGTTTTGTTTTGTTGGGTTTTTTTTTCAAAAATTGAGATATAGATAAATATATACCAAATACAGTGGTGAAATCAGACACATAAGAAATGTACGTTAGAACAGGTAACAGAAGCAAGTGACAAAAATGACAATTACGGTGCAGACTTACAGTGGATTAAATTTTGAATAGCACCAGTAACACTCCCATTTGGTCTTAGATGTGTAAATACACTATTTTTAACAGGTATAAATGCTGTACAAGACAAGAATAGTTGAGTTGGAATGGACTCACAGCAACCATTTAGCCCACCTTCCAACTTACTGTCTAAGAGAAGCCCTCGGCTGCCAAAATATTTGCTTTAAAGAGACTGGGTGGGCAGGGGGCAGTGCTAAGCCATCCATGGATTCTGCTCTCAGAGGGCTGTTGGAATTCAGTTTGGACATTATTTCTGAGAGCTGTTTCTGGTCTGATCTAATGTGCTTTTTCTCCAGAAAATCATTTCATAGTTATGTGCTTTAGCTGTAGTTGGTAGCCATCAACTGAAGGAAACGGGAGAGATTTTGAGCTGGCTGTGTTAGCTCAGGGTTACCTGTTAGCAAGAAAATCCCTGACTGTTGGGTTAGAACAATTTTGGAGTAGTAGAAATCAGCCTTAGCAAGAGCCATTCACCTTCAGTCTGTAATCTATCACATATGAGCCTCCTAATGACTTCCATTCCTATTTATATTATTAAGTAGTGCAGTGATCCTGTGTTACGAAAGGGGTCCGGCACTGTACTGCAGTTCTGCTCAGTGCTTACTCAGTTTATATTCCCTTGCAGCCTCTCAGATATGGATTAACTAGACCTACAGATGTTTCTGCAGAACACAGCTTCAGCAAAACCAGCAGTGAATTAATCACTGCAGCAACAAAATGTAGCTTGGCACAACTGTATTATAGCTTTGCATTCTTGTGCTATAGTTAAGACTTGTCAGCAATTTCATTATAAAGTCCTATTTTTAGCTCTTTGTAACTTTTACAAAAATAATAAAAGCATTTACAGTGCAGGTTTAATCTGTATAATATTTTTTTCTGGCTGGGAAATGTAACGATATGCATTCTATGCGAGTATAACAGTATGAGTAGTTCCTTCATCTACATAAAAAAATGTGCTGACGTGTTTCCTTATATTTTTCTGTTATTTACTGTTATTCTTAAATGCATTCTAATAAAGTTGCAATTTATTGCAAAACTTTCATAGTGATCTGGTAGTATTAATGTAGAATAGTGTTATACGTGGCCTCCATAAAGCTGAAAATTCAGAGTACATTATAGTCAGTGACATAGATGGTATTAAGCTGATGATTATTGATGAAGACTTTCCCTTTGACTTCACAGGTGAGATAAATAACATGGCAACCTTAAGCATCATTAAGAAAAGTTTTGTTGTGCCAATAAATAAGAAGGATTCAATTCCTCTCCACAAAATCATGGTGTGAATCCAGAGTAATCCTTGGAAAAGCTTTGAAGATTTTATTATCTAAACTGATTTCTACATGAAATAATTGTTACCACCCATTACATGTTATGTGACAAATTCTGTCAGACTCTGTCATGAATTGCATCTATGGAAATGCAAAATAACTGCATGAATCTTGGTGGACTGCTGTTGATTCACCCTGCTGTAATGGAGAGCACAGTTGGGCTTCTCTACCTTGAAGATATAAAAGTATTTTTCATGTGATGATTGAGACTGCAAAACTAAAGCCAATTCACATCTTCTGCACCTAGACACAATTCAGCTCTATATTATTCTCTAAACAAAGGCTTGCTTTTAAAGGTGGCAACACAGGTAGCTGCCTAATAGTGTTATGTGGCTCAATTATAAAGCCCTTCCCTAAGAACTGAAATGCATGGAGTATCTCACTTTTTATTTATTTGCTAACACATTTGCTTATTTATTTATTTTGAGCTTTCTACACCTGCTTAAGCTGACTCCGTAATGGCCTGCTCTAATGCAACACTGATGGCAATGTTTATTACTGGCTCCTGAATCACAGAACTTCCCAAAGATCATTATAAATGTTAAGAAACTTGGATAATTTGGATAATTAGATTTAGTGTTAAGTACTGAATTTATGCTTGATAATATCCAAATATGCAAGATCTGCTCAAAACCAGGAGTTCAGCAAGTTCAGCACATTTTCAAGTGAATAACTGTTACCAAAGCAACTTGCAAGCCTAGGTCACCTCCTCAAATGAGTTTCATTAGCTGGTCCAGCTGTAGCTGCAGTCTGCTCCTAATCTCTGTGTAAAAGTCACTGCAAAGAGCAAACTTTTCAACAACAAGCAGAGCAGGAGGTTAGCAGTAGAAAATGCGCAGCAGCATATGTTTGTGCTAAGCATCTACTTGAGCTAGTTATGGCCAGAAGCTCCAAGTTCTTTCTTCCATTTTAGCAGAGCTTTTTCTATTTAATACTCTTTGTTGTTACCATACAAACAGGGGTAATTTTGTCTCACCAGTTTATTCCTCAGAGTTTTGTAACCATGTTTATCAGGGAAACTGCTGCACACCTTAGAGCTGCTCCTCTCCATTACAGCATATAACTGGATGGACTCTAGCTGGTAACGAGAAAGACAAGGCATGCTCGATGCTTTGTGGTCTTGTTAGAGTGTGCTTGTTTCCCATAGGCTCAGGGAGGTTGTGTGGAAAAACTGGGGAGCCTGCTCACAAACCAAGCAAGTTTGTGTGCTGTGATGAGCTCCCTCCATGCCTCCTTACCAAGCCTCTTTTTTAGCATCTTCTGTGTGATATTTTTTACCCACATGGTAGTTTGAAGCACCCAAAGCTGGAAGTACGCAGCTAACCGTACCAACTAAGAGGCTGCACTGCTCAAATACAATTTAAGCAGGCAAGAGTTAACTGACTGCAAGATCAAATGTTATTACAAGAGTCAGGGATTCACATGTCAAGAGCCATCCTGGCAGGAGCAAACTTAATATTTACTCTTGGCCATTTTCTGCAGGTTAGGCTGGGGGCCCTGGAGGAAGTCAGCTTCCTCAATGCTACCAGGCACCACCAAAGCCTAAGTCTAAATACCACTGCAGGGTTCTGGAGTTGGGCAGTCAGACCATGAGCATCAGCCCCAAGGAAGTTCTGAGCTGAGGCTCCTTCTCCCACCACCTCCAGTGAAGGATCTCCTCCAGCCACATCATCTGCAGCAGCCTGGCAGAGCCCAGAGGCAGGTAACACGGAGCTGTTGTGCCGGTGTCACCAGACCTGAGGTTTGTCCCAGGCTGGGTTCAAAGGAAGAGCAGCCTCAGCCCAGTTTGTCAGGGCTCAGCAGGCTCAGACCAGCCAGCATTCATGGTCTGTTTTTATTTATGTGGCAAAACCCCCTGAAATAGCTATATAATTTTGAAAGTATGTTTAAGGAAACTGCTAAATCTGTTTGCCTAGATAGGAAAAATGTCACTTTAAGGACAGTGGCATATGGAGACAACTTCCATATTACTGTCATTGAAGGAGGCTGTGTGAATGCCACAGTACATTTGTAGGAAACAATCGCAGCCTAATGCTGGCAAGCAGGGCTATCCTGTCAGTTTGTGGAGGACGAAGATTTATATGAGTATATTTTATCTAGAGAAAGGATGAGCAGACACCCACTGTGTTGGCAGCCCTGTACATTTTCAGGACATTTTTTTTACCTATGTAAGTAATGCAGACACTAATTCAGTGTTCTCAGATTTTCATCAAAGCAGCAAGTGCCTTATACTACAAAGCAGCATGGAGCAGTCAGGCAAATATCCTAACAGGAAAAATGCAACTTCTTTGTCTGTGCTGGAGAAACTTCATTTGCCATATCTGATAAATGATTCTTTCACTTTATTCATGTGCAAAGATGGAAAAAGTTCTAATACACCACAACTAAAAGCCTATCCTCACTCTGAAAAAGGCTTTTCCCTCTCTATATATATGTATTTAAATATCTATAAGCTGCATCATATATACAAAATATATATATATATAAACTCTTTCAGATATACATATGCTTATTTCTAGATCACCTTTGTACTGATGGGAATTAATTCCTTTTTGAAACCATCCTCTATTTCTGTTGTCAGCACAGGAACCCTTTGGCAATCAGTTCTGTAATTCAATTACCTGTAAGGGAAAACAGCCTCTCCTTGTAAAAACTGTTGCCTAACATTTTCATTGGGAAATTTATTACTCCAAGCAGAGATCTACTAAAACCTCAACTTTATAGAAAACAAACAATCCACAACTCAGAATTCACTTCCTGCTGATAATTTTGGAGGCTCATGTTAGATCCTTACTGCAGTCATCAGTTTACCAACTCAGAAAGATTAGTCCAGTTCGTGTTTTCTACAAAGAGATGCCATTTCATTTTTATGGTCATTGTCATGGCCTTCTTTCTATCTTTTCCAGGTCTGCTGCAGCCCTAAGGAGATAACCAGAATAATATATAGTATGCATATTTACAACTGACTGATACAGCAGTATAATGATACATGATGGTTTGTTCTCTTTCTCTCAGAAAATGCAATTAAAATTTGCCATATTAGGACAGAATTACTGTGATACCATAGAGTTTCTTTATGTTGTTCATTTTTCTTTCTTTTTCATTTGGTTGTCAAATTCACCAGCTGAGGAAGTGGACCCAAGGCGCTGGTGATAATGTGAGAAAATCACTTGTGTCACTGCTGTGCAGTGGAAGAAAACTCCTGTGGTTTCCACAGGTGTGAGCCCATGTAATCTACTACTGGAGCAGTGTGGAAAAACATCTCCACAAAAAAATTCCTTTAGGGACCATAAGGAAATCTTTGGCTTTGCCAAAAAATGCCTGCAGGGCTGCAGTCTGTGTTGCTAGGGCCTAGCTTGAGGGAAGACAATATGCATCAGTTTTCAGTGCTGCCAATATGGCATTTTTCATCACCCCATAATCTATTCATAAATCCAAAAGATCCATATTTACTATCACGGGTTGAACAAAAAGTAACTGTAAGCATTGGAGCAGGCCTACTAACAGGAAGAGATGTTGCACATCTTTATGAGCATCAGGTCATTGCAACCAGCAACCTAGATTCAGCTGCTGGACTGGCCTGATTCTGTTCTTGTTGGAGTTGTCTGCTGGTGGGAAAAAATGATACAGACAGATATAGATGTACACACTCACATATTCCAACGGACCAGGATTATCTCACAGGTGATGAAGAATTCATTATCAGGATCTCATCCCTTACAGCTCTGCATCGCTTCTCTGGCGTACAGCCCAAAATAAGTATGCAGTCTGGGTGAGGTTTTTCAGACTAGTAATTGCTTTCATAGTCCATGCTATCCTGGTTCATAACTTCTGCAGGAGCAGGCAGGCACAGTTATTTCTTGTTTAGCCATTCCTGCCACAGCATCCGACAATAATCCCCCCAGGTGCAGAGGTGTCACATTCAGCAGGGCAAGGCAAGGGCAGTGCTGCTGCAGCCCTGGCACTTCAACACAAACTGCCTGCTCCTGGTCTCAGGAGGCAGTGGCAGGCACAAGGGTACTTAAATATTTCTGGTAGATGCTGGTGGAGTTGAAGAAGTAACTTTGGGCCACCCAGTGAAACAAGATGAATGTGGCTGGGCATGGTCTGTGGGGCAGTGCTGTCCCTGCGCCACCCAGCTGAGCTCTGCCTGCTGGCACAAGCACTGCCACAGGACAAATGGCTGAACCAAGAGTGAGGAGCAGCCTGATAAGTGGTTTGCTTCTTGTTGCACTTTGTGAAGAAAATGCAGATAAATATAGCATCCCTCTTGTTTGCAACAGACAAGTGTCCTCTGCACAAAGGACCACAGAGGCGCCACAAGGATGGGGACAACCTGCGTCCCTGGAGAACCCCGAGAAGGATCTTGGGTGGTATCTGAGGATTCTTGTACCCACCTGGCTGTGCACAAGTCCTTGTTTCCTTAACGTTAATAAGTTAAGGTAAAAATACAGATGTACAAATTAATATTTTAATATATAATTAATTAATTAATGTACAAGGACACTATAATATGTTAATTGAGATTAACAGTGCCAAGACAATACCCCTTATTTCCCTTTCTGAAGGGAAAATATCAGAAATTAAAAATCAAGAGATTGAAAATATCAGACCCTTGATTTCTAATTTTAACTACAGAGCTGTGCATACTTCAGATGCCTGTGTTTTAAACCTCAGGAAAATAACTCCTTGCACTTGTTTGTCATACTTGAGCCTAAGGTGATTTGAATGAGAGGAGAGGTTTAACCTGACAACTAACGTGTTTTTTGTAAATAGGGAGCAAATACTAATGTATCTATTTTAAGGAGATCAGGTATGATAGACATTATAAGGAGAGAATTATAGAGAAAAGATATTAAACCTGGTATGTAATGAGAAGGGGGAATAGTATATAGAAGTCAGAGATCTTTTCTTAACCGCACAGCAAATGTAACTATATTCTGCTCTACCAAGGAGCAGTAATAACAACACATGGACTCAAGTTCTTTACTACAGTTTCATAGTTCATTAATAATATCACAAGTCTTTAAAAGGATTCTTTTTCCTGGTGTGAGAGGAAATTAGTTCCCTTGCTGCACTCTACCACTGCGCCTCTCTGATGAATCATTTTACATTTGCTGCTCCTTCCCTTTCACACCTCTGGGGTAACCAAGCAAAGGTGGGTTTGGCAGATTTTCACACAGCATCACAAGAGGCAGATAATCATGATTAAGTTCCTCACTCTCCCAACTTTATTTCTTTTTTACATCGTTTTTCTAGTAATAATTGAATCATGTGAGATTTGGATCCTTTTTCCCCTCTGGTTTTTAGGAACCAGAATCACTCTTTCCCCACGCAGAGTTAATCCCTGGAGATGGGAAGTTTTCTGTTGTGGTTTTCACTTCCGTGTAATATTTGAACAATGACTGGTGAGTTGGCTTTGACAGGTGTTAAAATATCTCGAAGCAGCCCTAACATTCGTATTGATTAACTAATAAATACAGGTTTTTAGAACTGATTTTTTTTTCACCGGGTGTTTCAGAAGGAAGTGGAGAAAATGTGCTACATTATCTCTTTCTAATCCATTTTCATGTACTATATTCCATATTCCTCTGGTTTAACCACTAAGCTGTTAAAGACCAGAAAATAGTGAAGAATGTACTTATGTTCTTATTCAGAAGATTGAATCTTACCATTTATTGCAGCTGCATATTCATAGGATAATTAGGCAGAAATAACAGCTTATGGAAAATGCAATAAATTCCTGGAGCAGTCCTGATTGACTAATGAATATTTTTCTACCAGCCTATCTGGTAGAAATGCCCTTTCAAAATTGAGAACCTTCAAATTCAGTGTCCCTTTGCCTTATCACCACAGTTAAATAGTATTAACAAATACAAGCCAAAAAAGATTTATCTTTGTAATCCAAATACCTGATTTGCTGTGTTTTATACCTCGCCTGTGACACATTTCCAGTGAAACTGTTCAGTGTACAAAGGATGAGAGATGAGACACTTTTAGGAGACAAAGCTGAACTTAATTTATCACAAGCGCTTCAATACTGCATTAAATTCACAGCTGACAAGAAGCCAGCAGTGCCTGATCCTCCTCCTGAAGGATGCATCATAATTCAAAAAGATGAAATTTAATAGCACTGAAGTCAGCACTTGTTTTGAGCATTAAAAAGTTAATGTTACATGTTTCAGTGTCCATAGCTAGCCTCTTAGTCTGGATTCAGATAAAGGAGATAAAAATCTAGATGTTTTGATCTATTTTGCCCATAATAATAAATTTCTCTAAAGACTAAAATTCTAGAATTTCAGGGTTATTCACATGCATGCATAATAGTACCAAAGCCACCTCCTTCCAAAAATGCTGCACACTCATTTCTAAGAGAATACATACCCATCCTCTTATATGCCAGCACTTGCCTCTAATGTAACAGCCAGTTCCTGTTTGAATTGCTAATACAAAATACACAGATACTGCATGGTATAAAAAATGATGGAGAATTATCACCAGACAAAACATCTGTTGAGGTTTTTTTTACTTTTGGAATTCTGCATGCCTGCGTTGAATGTGCCCAGCAACCAGAGCAGGGTCATCTCCCACATACACTGAAGCCAAAAAGACTTGTTTTATCTGCACTGCATCTCCAGTATGGCCTCACTAGATGGTGGAAAATATCTTCTTTTTCTCAGGGAGAACTGACCTTTTTCCTGCTGCATGAAACACTGTTCTGATAAGAACAGATGAAGGGTTTAACTTCTATGCAAAGGCGAAACAGGAACAGTGAATTTTAACTTACTTTAGCACCGTGCATTCCCAACTCCTATTTCAAGTAGCTCTCAGAACATTTTTGTGGAACAACTCTTTTCTCAGCTTCATGACTAATAAATCCAGAACTTTTTCTTATCTTTCATTTATTTTCCTTTAATGCTACTAATTAGTTCCTATTATACTTTAAGTACCTCTTCTAACTCAAATTAGAAGTTTACCCTGTCAAGTCATGTGTGTAATGAACTGAACAGTCCTGAAATTTAAAGAGTACTAATTAGTGTTTAACTCATGAATAACAAAAAGTAAGAAAAGGCTTTTTTGAGTCCCTAATGTAGTTTCAGATCCCCTTAAACTTTGTTTTGATAATTTGGATTTTCCTCTTTTCAGAGGTGATGGAATCAAAATACTGCTATGTGCTTACACAGACCACAGAGAGATGATTGGTTTCATTAATGAATGCATGGATATAAGAGTTACCATAAATTTATTGCAACAAAGCACTACCTTTTTGGTTTTTTAATTATTCTTTTTAATTTTATGCATTAAGTAATTAAATAATGAGTTATACACTCTTTGTGACTGTATACAAAAGGGAGACATGAGTAAGGACTCCTGGCTGGACTTGTGTGTAATAGTGAGGAGGAAGATTCTGGCCCTACTTATGCTAATTTACCAGTGAATTCAGTCTTATGCCTCTAGGTTTACATTGCCATAGCAAATTCATTTTCCCTTTTTTACCAGTAAATGGGCTAACTCTAGACCTCACATGGACTTACTACATGAGCTTCAGAGTCCTATTAAACAGAAACTCATACCAAAGCCTTAAAAAAGAAATTAAGACAAAAAGACGGTTCAGTGGGTGTTTGCACTACACTAACATTTATTTTATTCCCTTGCATTTTTAAAAACAAACTTAGCTTTGAATACAAAGACTTTTCCTATTTATATTGCATAATAAAGACATGTCAAGGAAAAAGGATGAGAGAATGCCAGAAGTTGCTCTTTGTGTTTATTTCCTTCTATATTTAGTTGTCTAGATAACCATTAAATGGATGTACTCCTTTTCAGAAATCCTTCACTTATTTTTACATTAGTTGAAGTTATGATGCTCTTAGCACAATTTGTGGTAATTTTGTTAATACTAAGCTTTACTGCATTATCCTGTAGGTCTTTTCTCAAATCTGAGGTGACATTTGCATAATTTCATCTAGAATTTTCAAAAATAGAATATAAATATATTTTCCAATTTAAAATAAAAAGAAACAATAGAAGTAAAAGAGAAAAAAAAGTGAGAAAAGCTAAGCCTACTTAGGGTGTAGCAAGAACCTTGTTTAACCTTCATCTGCAAATAAATTATCATACAATGTGTCCCTGCCTCTGGAGAGTGCCCATCAAGAATCCTGCAATCCAGAGCATCACCAGCAGAGGGAAGGAGGTAGGGAGTCTAACCCAGAATTCAGGGCAGCCAAATCTTCATGAACCTTTCCATTTCCTGACTCACCTTTCAAGTTTTTTGGCCATTTATTTCTGTAGGGATCATCAGGAGCATGTTTGGACCACCACACAAATCTGGCTTTCAGGATCCTGTCGATGGGTTGAGCCATTTGCTCACAGCAGCCTTCAGGGTTCCCTCACCCATGGCTTGAAAATGTCAATCGGAGCCCAAGAGAACATTTTAATTGAAGTCCTGTTATGAGAGTAAGAGATGCTAAAGTTGACCAACAATTCACACCTTCCTGAACTGATGACTATCCAGATACTTTACTGTAGACCTATCTTTACCTTAATAATAATTAGATCAGTGAAGTTTATTTCTACCTTTTACAAATGTTCTCTCTTCAGAATGATCACCTAAGCAGGACTACATTTGGGCATTGCAACTTTAGCAAAATGACTGTGATCATTTTAATGTAATGAATTGAAATGCACAAACACCTTCCTTTGTGCTAATGATCTTGGCATTTGAAACTCATGGTGAATGGCTGCAGGTTATTAGACATGGCCAGCAGAACAGTGCCTGCAGCT
Source organism: Bolborhynchus lineola (assembly GCA_025448015.1). Taxonomy (NCBI): domain Eukaryota; kingdom Metazoa; phylum Chordata; class Aves; order Psittaciformes; family Psittacidae; genus Bolborhynchus; species Bolborhynchus lineola. The sequence continues at coordinate 37,024 of JAOEHX010054627.1, forward strand.
TACACTTGCAGTTTGAAATTCACTGAAGGTATCTCATTTTCCCAATTGGATCCAATTATGACAGTCATGATTAATAACCTTCCATTGCTGGTACATTTACTTCTCTGGAAAAGGAGATGGCAGATAGGTCTGGGGTATTTACATGAATAGGAAAGAGTGTGTTGTGCACCCCAGGGGTGTAAAACAGAGAATTTTCTATAAATTTACTAAAAAAACTTCCAGCAGGCAATTTAAAGGCAAGATTAGCAAGAGCACAAGTCTGGAGGCCCCTGCAGCATTCTCTGTATTTTAAAAAGAAGTTTCTCTTAATAGAAAAAGTCTGAAAATATTTACCTCTGCTTTATTCTCTTATGCATCTCTGTCCCCAGACAGATTTGTCTTCAGTCAGATGATCATAAACCTTTGCCTTGTGGATGACAACTCCTTGCTTTACAACACCGTAAGTTAAGATTGCTTGATCTTGAGGAGAAGATAAACCTTGTTGGGTTTTTTTTCTGTCAACAGTTTCTTTATTTCAGGCCCACAGTTTTCAATTCCACACTTTAATACTTCATGCTAGGATAATCAGCCTGTTTATCTCAGACTACACTGATACCTCAGAGTAATCACTTGCACTGGAGAGAAGCTGTCCTAGGCCCTTGGCTACTGCTTACCAATAGGTGCTATCATCTCATAACTGGGCTTTATCAGGAAGCCAGTTTTCACTAGACTGTCCTGATATCTCACCATTTAAAAAATAAAAAGACAAGTTATTACCCATAGCCAGGGCTTTCCACTTCCTACCCTATTTTGTTGATGTTTATTCTGTATTTCTATACATTCCCCCTGAGCATTGAACTGGAAAATAAAACTGAAGCTATTATTCCTCTCCATAAAAATAAAAATCTCACATGCTGAGCACTCATCCGGCCTTCATAACTCTCCTTTGGTTTTTCCACATGGTGTGATTGGGTGCAAGAAAACAGCTCAATTATCTATTGGACTTGGGCAGTAATGAGGCCCAGGGCACTCTGAGCTAATTGGAAGGAGAATGTTTTAATGATTGTAGTCTTGATATAGCTAATAACCAGGATGGCAGCAGAATTAGTCAGTGCCACTCTTTCTATGCTTCCCATTTTGCCCATTCTGGCATATAAATTCTTCCTTATCATTACTTGGGCCTCAGTGCCCTGCTAATGAATATGATTTCTCCAGGTTAGATGTTTCTGGAAATGCCATGCCACAATATGTGAGATGGGGGTCACAGACATGACCCTCCTTCTAAGCAAAACTATTCAGTATGAGGGATTTGGAAGCAGAAAGACTAGTAGGCAACTGAGCCAGTTGTGAGGCTCCAAATTGTCCTGGTCACACATTGCTCCTAGAATAATTGTTGCTATGTCCTGTTTGATTGTTCTTGTAACTCTTGGAGCAGTGCAATTAGTGGCAATATGAACATTAATTGACCTAACCATCGAATCAGAAAGGCATCCTCTAGAGAAGGGCTGCGAGAGTGACAACTCTGGAGGAAAACCTCTGACAGTTCTAATTTGTGTTTCCACAAGCAGGTAAGCAAATGAATGAAAATTGGATTGTGCCACCGAGTGTAGATGTCCCATTAACAAGCCCTGGGGAAATATTTTCTAGGACCATCAGCAAGTGTGTTTTATGTGGCAAGCAAGCTGCTGTCCTGGTGAATTGATGGTTTTCATGCATAGTCAGGAAGATCCCTTGTTTATGCACTGTCAGGTTGTGTCCCATTCCCAGCTGTGCTTTAATAACTTCAGAAGCACAACTGACAACTATTCTGCTCCAGAGAAAAATGCCTGTTTCTTCAATGAGCTACAGTGGCTGGAGTTTTATGAGAAAAAAAGGTGCTAATAACAAACGCAGTTTCTAAGGGCTAGGAATTCTGACATAACTTTTATAGCTTAACCCAGAAAGAAGCAAGGGAAAACCTAAAAAGACCCAAACCAACCTGTCATTCTCTTCCAAATCTTCGTGCCCTATGTAACCTATGAAATATGAGCAATTGAGAAATAACTGTATATGAAATGCGTCTAGCTGAGCATAACTAAGTGAAAGGTGTGACAGTGTCACACCTCCCCATGCCTGCGGAATGAGATGGAGCCAGGGAAATTCTTTATGCTCGGGAATGGACATGATCCACTGGCTTCAAGCATGAGATCTGAGGTCTGGTTGACTGACAGGTTATATTTGCAGTGTTTTAGCAACCCAAAATAGTGGCATGGGCAGAGGTAGGAAAGAGTACTCCCTGACATGCAATTCCTATGTGTGTTTCAGCTCCCACTTATTCCTGTTCATTTAGATGAAAACCAGAGTATTTAGAAGGAAGAGCCCATTACATGTCTTTCCAGAGATATGCAGGGAAAAGCCATGCTCTTTTCCACTGGTATTTCAGAGCTTGGACTATCACATGGATAGACATTTATCTGTTCAGCTTCAGCCAACTGGTCAGGGAAAGAAAAGCACCTACTCTCATATAAATCCTATTAAAATAACACCGTGATTTCAGGGCAACATTCTAATTTCAACATAGTACTGTTTCTGATCCACTTGTAAAGAAGAAGAGATCAAGTTCAAAAGCATTTTTATGACCTCTCACAATTACTTAAAAAAGACTGTTGTAGTCTCAGAGTATACATTCATTTAGCTGTTTTCTTGGCAACTGGATGTCATTATTAAATAAAATTATTGCTGTGGTGGGAACTCATTCATAGAGTTTATGGAATTAGAAGTGCAGCAATGCAAGGAAAGCACATCCAGTCTTTAAATTTAGTTTCTCAGCCCTGTTTTTCCTTTAGCTATTATAAACCCTAGGTTTCAGTTCTCTCTCTTTTTTGCATTTCACCCTCTTTTATTAGCACTCTGGGGTATTTTCAATTTATAAAGACAATGAAATTAGAACAGAATTAACAGTAAAATACCAGGCTATCAGTCTGAAGATGGCCACCTGTGGGACAGCAAACACTGCTGCATGCCTTTCTCCCCTTACCTGTTTTTCTCCCTTTACCTCTTTTTCTCAGACAGCATCAGGGTAGGAAATGTGTCCCTCACCTCTGCACTGTCTGATGTACTCAGCTGCATTCACCTGTAAGCTCACCCAGCCACACATCAGTCGTGCTCAGGATCAGCAGAAGCCTTGCAAAATTATCAGCTCACTAAACCCAGGGGGCACTAAAACCACTTGCAGATTCCACTGGCAAAATTATTTTAGTGGTCAGAACAAATGAGTTCTCCTGACCCACCTCTGGAAAAAAGCCTCAGTCCATGTTGCTGTGGCTTCCTCACTATCAGTTATTTCAAGCCTTCACTCTCTGCAAAGTACAGTTAATTATTATGTTGTAAATTTTCTAGGAAATTCAGTCCTTTTATGTCTTATCTTTGGGTTTGTTCAGACCCATCCACACAATTTCTGCCTCCAAGGCAGCCCGGCCAGGGGCAGCAGCTTCCGTGACAGTCCCTGTTTGTCTTCCCACCAACTCTCAGCTTGACCCTCATCACCCCACTCCATCAACAGCTCAGAAGCAACTTGGCTTCTGCTTCTTTTTCTATCCCCCCCTCCCACACTTCCCATTTCCTTTGCAGAGTTTAACTCAGCAGTGTTCTTCCAAGGTGTAGCCAGGAATGGAGCAAAAAAAGCCTTTTCTCACATTTTTAGCCCCATTTCCAGTGACGAAATGGCAGGAGTTGTCCCTATGCCATCCACAGTGTAGGGCAGAGGCAACATAGCCCAGGGTTGGACAACTGTGCTCTCCTGCCCACCAGGTCTCCACAGCTCCTTCACATCTTCATTACATGAAGATTGGTCAGCTTTATCCATCACCCTTCAAAGATCATTTTAAGCATTTGAAGATACTTCTGTGGTCATACAGATAATGAGGGGAATTTTTCTGGTCTAGTACCTGTCCTGTCTTGTAGTTGGGCAATTTGGAGGATGAGGCATTCCTATCACCACCATCCAGATGGATTAACAGGGTTTTAGCAGTGGGAGGTTCAAACAAAACCATCTGTGCCTTGCTCTGCATCAGTGGCTGGTATCAGAGGTCTCTGGGACAATCTGCCCATGGCCCCCGCTGCAGTGTGGGGGCTCCTGCTTGGTTGGGAGGGTCCAGGAAGCTTCTGCAAGCAACTGCTTGTTGCCAGCAATGGGGCTGGCAGTTTCCTCCTACAGCCACATGCATGGTGCAGAGCACTTGTCGTGATGCTGCTGACAGGGCCCAGGGGAAGAGGTGGCCCGAGAAAGGCAGCAAATGCTTTTTTCCCCTCGGCAGTATAAGGAAGAGGAGGCAACGTGGGAGTACTTGGGGCAGATGCTCTTCTCTCACCAGCATTGCCACTGCCCTGCCCTTTCCACATATGAAGTACATCTATAGGGATGCTGGGGAGGGACTCTTCATTAGGTACTGTAGTGAAAGGACAAGGAATAATGGGTTCAAACTTAAACAGGGGAAGTTTAGATTGGATATGAGGAAGCAATTCTAAGGATTTAATAAGAATTTCTAAGAAATTCTAATTGTAAGGGTGGTGAGGCACTGCAGTGGGTTGCCCAGGGAAGCTGTGAATGCTCCATCACTGGTGGTGTTCAAGGCCAGGTTGGACAGAGCCTTGGGTGGCA